>CASHTH010002571.1:0-148645 GCA_030341885.1 Geodia barretti | reverse complement strand
AAATCCTACTAATCCTATATCCGCGAGGTTCGCCCGTATTTTCCAGCATTGACAAGCTTTTAGGCATTCCCCACAAAAATGATATTCGCCCTAGCCCGTTTTTTGCAACTCACGACCCAGTCTTGAGCAGACTTAGTCCGGGGAGCTGTATTCACCGAAGCGTCATTGGTGGGCATTAATTGGAATTCGCGCTGCAGTTTGAAAATAGGCCGCCGAAGACTTCCAAGAGTAGTAGATAATGGTAGCTGGTAGATTCCTCTCCCTCCAAAACCAACAGAAGTAGCAGAAGATAACAGCTTCAAGCAAAAAAAGCTTTCGAAAGCTGAGCTAGAAACTAGCTACCACTCGAGGTACATTTCCAAGGAAACCCCACTAATTCTTGCAATACGGGATATGGTATGTAAGCGATACCTACAACTTTAGAGCTACCAGCTACCTGTGCATTGCAGATAATATAGAAAGGAGATTCTGCTGCGATGAATGCGTTTAAGAGATATATGCTGTGAAAAAAGTTAGGTAACCATTACAAGTTTGTAAACAACAACAGCCTCAGGCAATGAAAAACTTGTAGGTGGTGTTTGAGCCTCTAACTTGCTTATGGTTGGTCCTCTATCAATTAAACATGGTACACATATGCAACCCGTCATTGGAATCAAAATGGTAACATTACAAGTTTGTAAACAACAACAAACAGCCTCAGGGAATAAAATTTGTAAATGGTGTTTGTGCTTCTATTGTCCTCTTACAATGAAACTTGGTACACTGATGTACCATTATGAGAGTTCACGTATTAGAAGGTTGTAAACAACAACAAACAGCCTCAGGCAATAAAAACTTGTAAGTGGTGTTTGTGTCTATAAATTACTTGTGGTTGGTCCTCTAACAATCAAACTTGGTACACTGATTCACCATGACAGAGAGTTCATCGAAACAGACATTACTAGGTTGTAAATGACAACAAACAGCCTCAGACAAAAAAGACCTATAAAGGTGTCAGATGGGTTCTCTCGCAATCTGACTTGATGCACTGATGTAATGTGAATGACGATAAAACGTTGGAGCGACAGCTTAAGGCCACTAATGTTTTTTTTGTAATGGGCTTATGCCTAAATTTATTGTACACCATGCACGTGAATGCAGGGAAAATGGGAAGGAGGCAAGTAAATCCAAATTTAATGAAAGGCACTGAAGTCCCTCGGCGTGGAGTCCCACAGTGGGGCTATGACGCCAAAACCAAGGCCCCGGCGGCCACACAAGCACACGCGCGCATTTATCACGCACGCGGTTCGTGGCGCATATGATAAACACATGCGCATTGTCATGTCTTGCTCTCTCCCGGTCCTCTGCCTCCTTGCTCGCACTAACCACCGGCTCGCTCACCACCCGTCGATCGTGCATTGCTCGTGCTGCCTAGCTGGAACCGTAGGCAGCGTTCGGTATTCTCGCTATATCCTCCGCAATGTGCCTGACGGCAAAAGGGGTCGAGGTAAGCCGTGGTGATTGTACTCATTAGCATATTGGCTTTTTCACGCCATAACTTTTGAACGCGGTACTTTTACGAAAATCGCCAGTTTTAAAATGAAGCCAGTGCAGCGCTGAACCCGTTGGTGTCGCTTTTTGGCCTGTTTGTTGCGCGTGGTGGCAGAAAACGTGGTAACAGACAGACAGACACACTGAACGACTACCGTAACCCTCGCTGCGCATGCGCACTGCCGAGGGTTAAAAAGTGTGGAATGTGGTGATGCCGCAAAAAGCAAGGAGACGAGACAGGGATGACCTAGTGCATGTGATGCAGTAGAACAAGGGGATGATGGTTACATCTTGAAACTGACATTTCTTGCTCGTGTAAATTTTATTCCGCACTAGCCCTATATTGTCCCAAAGTGGGAATGATCTGTATCGTATGATGTGCAGCTATGACTTGTTTCCTATGCACGTATTACTGGTAGCAAATACCTCTCTGACAGGTCCTCAGTTTAGAATCTTGACTGTGTTTACTTCAATGTTCGCTCAACTAACCAGTTTTACAATGCTGCTGTCTCTACAGTATTAGTTTGCCAGTCTTCACACTACATTATTCGAAGCTCATGTCATGAGTGAGAGTGGCGATGTGAAGGACCACCAGGCTTCCCATTATTTCTGTACGGTCACTTGAGGACCCTTAAAACTATTTAGCTAGATCATTCTCTCGAAGATAGTTCGCCTTCACTAGTTTTTGCATATATGCCTGTAAGTGGACTGACTGCAACGATTTCAATCCCCATGTTCCTGTATGACATTTTCACACTTTATCCTCCTTCCCTTACTCCAGTCTCTTGTACCTATCACTAAGAGCCACCCATTCAATGCCTGCTTCCTGTTCTAGATCATCACTTCCTCTTTCATGTCTCATCCTATATTGGATGTCATGCAGCATCAGTCATCTCACCCACTCTTCCCTCCTGTTTTTGTATAAAACTAGCCTGCCGAATTTCCCTAGAATTCGGCACTCAGCCTCAGCTCTCAAGAAATAATATTTTCTCTGAACTTCTCTTCGGCCACAACGCCGCGCTCCCTCACAAGCGACAATATAGGGCTTGTGTGGAGTAAATTTTACACAAGCAAAAAATGACAGTTTGAAGCTGTAACCATCATCCCATTGTACAAATGCACTTGCTTTTTATGGCATCCCTATATTCCACACTTTTTTAATTCGAAGAATTTTTGAATGAAGCAGCTAGAGCGAGAAACTGGGTTAGACCACATGGCATGGATATGACCAGGCCCATTATTTAGTGGTGCTACAGGCACATACAGAATGCTGCTTAATGCTGCATGTGTGCTTCTTGCGCCCACCTAGGGTGTACACTTCAGTGGTTTCTCATGGCGACTTTTGCTGGGTATGAAAAGCAATTGAACAACAATGGCTAACTTCATTTAGCCGATGAATAAACTGTGGACTTGTACCGAATTTCGTGTGCTATCTACTTGTTTAGTTGCCGTTTGTGGCTGTACACCCTCAAATCAGGCATAAATCATTTCGATATATAAGTGTTTGTAGCTACCACACATTTAAAATTTTTACCCTGATGCCCATGCGCAGCTGAAGTTACTGTAATTGGTCTGTGTGTGTTTGTCTGTCTCGAACCATCCTATAAGCAGTACCAACGACGCAAGCCTTAAAAAAAAACGGTGATATTCCTGAAATGACTGCATTCTAGAGATAAGCTGTGCAAAAAAGCCAATATGGCACTGGCTTACCTCTTACTGATATGCCTCTGTGTACCTTGGAGGCACAAGAAGTCACATAGAGGGCGTGTATCGACTCCCATGTGCTATCTACTAGTGTAGCTAGCCTGTATCAGACTCTTTGCCCGGGACCACGAGTAAATGCATACTGATAGCCCAGCCCATCAATTAGCGATACCGTTCGTGCGTTGTGTGGCAAGAGTTTGCACTTTAGTTGTTTTTATTTTCACAGGATGATAGGACCATGTATTTAGAATCTTCTACTTTAGACCTCCAAACACTGTCTAGGTTGGCTGTAATGGCGTTCAAAGACAGCAATATCGAGTTGTCTGTGCGTATGAGCGGGCGCATAGTGTGCAGAGAATGTGGAAACATAATTTTATGGACTGTGAAAAAGTGCAGTGCAAATTTTTGGCCTCTTTAGCGAGTTCGTATGATTAACATAATGGGATGCCCACCACCCATAGTATAATGTAGGCCTAAGCTCACAGACAACCTGTGGGGGTCTTGATCTAACTGACATGCGCACATATATACCCTATATCTATAATCACAGTGCCCCCACTTAGTTATGTTTAATTGTGTTCAGTATAACTCCCTACCCAAGCACTACCTCACTTTTACATTCTCACCTAAGAAAACATAATTTTATGTAATTTACATAACTGTGAGTGTAAGTACAGCTTGAGTAGCTTAGAATGTTTTTTCACACCTACCTTGCGTGATTAAAGTCATCACACACACCGCTCACTTGTGGCAGCAAGAGAAGGCAACACCTGCCTATCGATTTGCTTAAGAAATTAGTCATAGCTGCACATCATATGAGGGACATGCTTTGCGACTATATAGTGCTTGTGTGGAGGAAAGTTTTCACGAGCAAGCTATGTTTGAAGATGTAACTATCATCTCTTGTACTACTGCATCACATGCACTAGGTCTTCTCATTCTTGTCGTTTTGCTTTTTATTGCATCCCTATATTGTTGTAGTATATGTATACTGTTTGTTGTTTAAAAACTTGTCCTTTTTACATTTTGATCCTAATGTTGTGTTACATATGTGTACAAAGTTTTATCATTCTGGGCATGACCATTAACTGGTTAGCACACTTTATTGATCTAATCATAATGTTTGGCCTGGGGCTGTGGTTTGGTTGTTTTTTGTTGTTTACATTAAACAATATTGTTTACAACCCAATTAAAAATAACCTTGCGCGGCCTGTCATTGATTCTAATCTTTTTGCAGAGTTTCATCTCCATACCTTACCTGGTTTTTGAGGTATGCTTGTGAAAACTGAGCAACAACGATAACAAAAAGAAGAATAATAATTTTGAAAACTGCCTTTTTGACTTTTGATTACTGATTATGCGATTTAGGCCATTTCTTTCATACATCATTATTTTGACCATGCAGATCAGACTGATATGTCGGAAGTTTTTAAACTGAAAGTTAAACGTGATAAAATATGGGCATGATCCTGAATAACCTGTGTCATCCCTGTATACTAAGTACTATACTTGTGATTGCGACCTTACCGACATGTATGTTGAATTGTAAAGGGAAGAGATGTATGCTAATGTTGATCAAATGCGAAGGAGCTGCCAAGCGTCCAAGGCCTATAGATATAAGTGAAGTGTCAGGTTCTTCAGCAAAGTGGCCTAGTCCAGGATATCGCCCAAAAAACGTTCCCACTACGCTCCCGTAGTACGGTGATACCGTAGAAAAATTTTCTACAGTGCTTCTACGGTCGACCGTAGAGCACCGTCCGTAGCTGCGGTACTCTGCGAGCACCGTAGTAAAATAAACGGTGGCAGCTAACGGCCTAGCAAGCAACGAGCGTTGTTTCTAAAGCTGAGCTTAAGCTAAGAACACTAGCGTTGTAGCTCAGTCGTGTCTAGCATTGCTGCTGCTGCTTGCTATCGCTTCTCGCTCTCCTTTGCGCCCGCTGAGCGCGCTGACGCCACATACGCGCGTGCGACTGCGCCCACTAAACCGCGTATCAACGTGGCAAGAGCAGACCATCGATCGCCTCGCCGTCAGCACTGTCGCTGTGTGAACGCCGTGTGGATCTCCTGGCCGTACAGCTAGCTAAAGCTGCATGGGGCAACGCTGCTTGGTAGAGGACTGTATCTGGGTCTTAGTAAACTACGGCGTACTGTGCCGTAGCTGGTCTGCGGCTTCCACCGTAGTACAGCATTGCTACCGCAGCGTAGCAAGACTGTAGTTCTTACTACAGTGTGACCGTACTACGGTACGGTAGTGGGAACTTTTTTTTGGCGTGTACTGTAAGTGCACACATGAAAAACATGACAGAAATGGAGGAAATTCTTTAAAATATCACTCTGATCACTACACACCTGAACAGATGCGTGCTTTAGCACACATGGTTGTGGTGAAAAAACATTCTCCTTATGACGCTGCACGAAAAAAATTTTTTCCACGAACAAGGGGGACAAGCTGCTACTCTGTCTACTGCCAAAAAAGCAGATCAGCATTAGGTATGAGTGCATTCAGTAGCTTAATCAATGACATCAGATCATCGAGAAGGGTGCCATAACTACATGTTTTTAAGAAGACACTTCATGTAGCTGAATAACCCCTCAATGGGGTTAAGATCGGTGTGGTGGTAAGAACATGAGTACAATTCCAGAATTTTCAAGAAGGTCCTTCAATTCTCACGAAATCAAAAAAAATCACCATTGACAGTACTATCAGTTAGATGATAATCAGCTAGCCCTTCAGAGCACGTGGCTGCTTTGGAGGATATCCTTCCTTGTATATACCCTTCACTATTTGACGGTGGGAAAATAGTCTCTCGTAGCCACACCCCTCACGTAAACAGAGAGGGGTCTAGTCTGCTTAGCATCAGTGAGTTGTGTCCACTGTCCAGATTCTGGACAGTAGTTATCGCATACCTAGAGCTTACACGACGTCACGTTATCGTGGAATGAGCACAGTCAACACTGTGCAAGAACGCGTTCTCAAGTGAAGGTAGAGCTGCCCCGCGCTCGTGCTACTTGGTAATCTGGTCTTCGTAGTTAAGAACAAATAACTTCGTCTCAGGGTCTTTCATATACATATATCCCGTATGCACGTATTTGAACGTTAAAAGATATGTCATTGCACATTCCACTGGCACAAGTCTATGATGCTAAGCAGACCAGACCCTCTCTCCTTTTTGAGAGGTGATGGCTACGCGAGAATATGTTGTAAACTGGTATCAATTCTTTTAGTGCAAAACCAAATTTGCAGATCTGATTTCTTTCAACAGACCCAGTTTTGTCTATCCACACAAAGTAATCGGGGAAACTGATAAGAGTGGCCCTTAAAGTTACCTCTAAACTCTGTTGATCTTTGCTTGGTAACTTGCATAATTTCTTAAAAGGGAAACCACCCCTGGCACAACACGCACTAGGCCCGGATACAGTAACATGTGGAGCTTCTTCAAGTTTGAACAGATCTCTTGTAGACTTGAGCCACGATTGTCAGCAACCGATGTGGTTATGCAGAGTTCATGCTTGTGTCAAGCTCTCTGTTGCTCATACTCCGTCTAGAAGGCTGCACGTCTCCTTTTCGGTGAATAGTCTGTTGGCAGTGCCGACGCTGATCTGTTATATCTTCGGTATATCTTTAAAGCTATAATCTTTGCTGATTCGTAGTCAATTGACTCTCCAGCCAATGTCCGCTGAGGAGCCTGTGATACTCCGAGGCTTATGTGACGCCATTCAACTGTCCGTAATTAAAACGTGGAATTCTAAAGACAAGCTGACGCCAAGCATGCACTTACTCTGTTCGAAGTCAATTGAAATATGCAGTATATTAGTGAATTTCTAATCCTGTTCCATTTAGGCTTTGATCACATGCAATAAAAATATCCTAACCTAATGTGTTCAGTGTGTCGAACCCTAAATGTTGTGGCAGGTACATCCCGTGTAAACTAGCGCGACACACTGATCTTGTAAAACCACAGTTTTGCACTCACTCAAGTGGTGTTTTGCGAAGTTTTTTCAGCTAATGCTTGTTTGCGCATAACCTCGCATTGACACGCCAAAGTTTTTCAGGACGGCACTCGAAAAGTGTAAATGCTTGCGGGTACGACTGCGCTCGTTTACGCTTAACCGCATAGTCGCATGCCCACCACCATGCGCAATGGTGCGTAACAATGCGCAATAAACCACTATGAAGTAATGTGCCTACAGACTGTCCAAGTTGGCTTCTGTGCCTCGTAGGGATCCTGTCGTAAACCCCAAAATTTTTGGATACTTATAATCCTAATTGAACGTAGTGGTAAGTTTAATGGAGAAATTAATGAAAAAGGGATTTTGATGATAAAAGTATTATGAGGACAGACAAGTGTGAAGCAATGTCAATTGTGAGAACCATGCTTTTGATTGTATTGCCAAACAGCAGATTTGTTCAACCTCAACAGTTCATCAGTTGGTTTTTAGTCAAAACAGTCGTGGTCTATATTCATTTTCAGAGTCAGTAGTGAGGCAATGGTACTGTCTCACTATAAATTTTCCGCACCATTGAAAAGCAACGTTTATTGTCACCATTGCTAGCTGGAAGTGCAAGTAGCGCTCTGACTAACACCAGTAAGTTAGAATATCGCACTGCACTGCGCACGTATTGGCGGTGGCCCCTAATGCGCACGTGCGCACGTACGTGGCCGGCTGCACGCCTCAAAACGCAGGATTTTTCATACCCTGCTTAGGGGAGCGTCGGGAAACGGGATAGAGTAAGTTAAATCGGGAGAATCCCGTTGAAATGGGGATACTTGGGCAGTCTGCGCCTATGCCTGAGTTGGCATGCATTGTTTTAAACGTGATAGACTATGGTTCCTTTAGATTGAATGAGACCAAATTTGCCATCTGATCTGTGGTAGTAGGAGGTGTGTATGTCAGATGCTAGGCAGTGACGCTGTTACCCGTCAACTGTGCAGATATTTTGTAACTGTGTGGGCATAGAAATGTATCATCCCTTAAATGTTCTTTATATCTTTTAGGTGTTTACTGTGGATAATGCAACTTGCACACGGAAGTGTATGGGCTATGTTTTGCTACATTTAAGAACAGCAAACCCACTTGGAAAGGTGAGTGTGGACATAAACTTATGGAAGTAAATAAAAACTCTTGCAAATTTGAAAAAGAGGAGGCATATATGGATGGGAAGGGAGACAAGATAAGGATGGGATAAACGAAGCAAGTGTCAACGACTAGGTGTAAAGGCAAAGCAAACAAGTAATCTACGCCAAGGACAGTTCTTTTCAAGGAAAAAAGAAGAGCTGCCCTGGGTGGGATTCAAACCGGTAGCAAGAGAAACTTCCAGAAGCCCAGCACCTACAGTTAGCACCTGGACCTACATTACCAGACCTACAATGTCACCTGGGTGTTTATCTAAATTGTATATCCACAAACATTACCACAACACGATCACCACCTATATAATGTGTGAGCATTCTGTAAGATGAGAGATTGAGTCCAGACACTCTCGGCGTCTAGAACGGCTGCGACCGTTCTCTCGGACCGCGCACTACATTGGCGTAGTCGGCAGTCGGCAAGAAGCAATGGCTACTCGTCCCGTCGTCACTCCGGAACTATATTCTGGAGAGGGACCATTCGAAGAATGGCTCGACCATTTCGACAGTGTGGCAAGGATTAACGAGTGGAGCGATCAGGCAGCAGCACAGTGGTTGTCCGTCCGGTTAGTCGGCCACGCAAAGACGGCGTACAGACGACTCCCAGAGGAAATAAGGGGAAACTTCGGCCGTGCGAAAACCGCTCTACTCCGCCGGTTAGAACCGGAAAGCAAGCGCAGCCTCGACGCAGCAGAGTTCCAGGCGCGCTGCAAACAGTCGTCAGAAGACTGGTCGACCTTCGCCGACGACCTGAAACATCTAGTGGATAAAGCGCTACCGGACCTCGACGACAACGCGCACTACAAAACCCAAGACATTCTGCTTTCCAGGCGAGCGCTCTACCAACTGAGCTACCAACTGAGCTACCAGGGCCAGACATACGTACCGTTATTCTTATCACGACGTATGATGGCATATTGTGCTCTGAAATGTTTTTATGTGGTGTTCATCCAGTTTCACCTATATGAACGTACTCACAGTCTTTGCATGGAATACAGTAGACCACTCTTCTCTTCCTCTCTGTGGTAACTGGTGTTTTAACATGCACAAGAGACTGGTGAAGTTTATTGGATGACTTAAATACTGGCTGAATGCTAGGATCAATAGATGACTGAACGACCATCTTTTCTAATCCGGTTTAAAAAAAAACATCATCATTCCATTAACTTAAGGGTATCCTTACCACTCTGGAGATTGAACGGTACACCACTTTTTCACTTCTTAGACAGCTAATCCGTGATAAAAGGCGAGATAAAAAGTTTCAGTGGCCGCAATAATCTGTGTAACCGGTATTTAACCCTCGGCGCGCATGCACAGCGAGGGTTACAGTACTTGGTTTGTCTGTCCGTCTGTTACCACGTTTTCTGCCACCACGCGCAACAAGCAGGTAAAAAAGCGACACCGATGCGTTCAGTGCTACACTGGCTTTATTTTTAAAATGGCCGCATACAGAAGTTATGGCGTGAAAAGCAAGTGAACAAGCCAATTGCAAATTAGCGCAGGCTTACCTAGACTGGCTCCGCTTGCTCTTTGCATCTTGAAGGCACTAGAAGTCACAGCAAAGGGCGTGTATCGACTCACGCATGCTATCTACTACTGTAGCTAGCCCGTGTCAGACTCTCCGTGAGCTTGTAGCGGGAGAACACGGATAAACGCATACTCTTATAGCCCTACCCATTAGTTAGCGGTAACCGCGCATGGGCAGTTCGCCGAGGTTTTGCAGTTTAGTGGTTTTCATTTCTTCGGTGGTAAGGCAAAGCAAGAGCCAATACTTTTTTTCTTCTTTACTCAGAGATCGACTGCTGAGATTCCTAACAATGTTGGTTGGGTCTAACGTATGGCGTCTGTCTGGTATCTTGTCATAAGAACCCGATACTCCCTCTTCTGTTTCTCTTTAATTCTCATGAATACTTGAAATGCAGCTGTAGAGAACCATTCCAACAATAGCTTGAAATGATTTTCTAACAAAATGCTTTTTAGTCTCTACCTGAAGATGTATGCCACGAAGCTTAACTGGACGGAAATACTGGATGGTGTCTGAATATCGGGCCTTTTTATTTTATTATTCTCTGGCCGTGATGATAGGTTTATTACCTACCATATATTTTGAGCACTTTATCCTTCTTTGTCATGGAATATGTATATAGTAGTTATACCACGTCTACTAGGGGGTTGCCCGAGGGATTATCACACATTCCTTAGGTTATTTGCGGAAACACCTGCAGTCGGCGTGGTATAACTAAATTTATACCATGGTAACAGATTGCATCATCATTTTCAGATCATATTTGGGGACGGCTGTGGACCCACCGCAATATTTTTAGCTGCCAGGTCGGTCGGACTGAACGCTCGTTATCTTCGACAATTACACCATTGCAGGCAAAAAGTATGCAGATGAGATGGTTGTGAACCGCCTAAAAACTACTGCAGTCAGTCGTCCTTCTCTGCAGAGTGAGTAAACACACTGCGTAAAGAACACTAATTCGGGACAGTCTGTGCCTCCTTTAGCGCTCCAGAAAAATTGTAGGCAGAAAGTAAGCCTGGAAACGAGTGGTTTAACCATGTTATCTACCCGCAGATTCTTCGTTCATGCTAAATTCGCCATTAGAAAGAACTAAGCTAACCTTCTGTACTCTGAGCAGGAGAAAAGTCGTAGAGAAGTTCTAGGACACTACTCAATGTGCTTCGGATATCACTTCCTGTATATTTCACAGGTCTTCCTTGTTATTTCACAGGATATCCTGTATATTCACAGGTAGATATGTTATCAGTTGGTGGTTATACTGAATACGTTGTGGGCGGCGCCTTTGAAAATATGCGAAACCTTGGTTTAAACTCTACTACTATATCTACTTCTGGTTTGAAAAAGCCAAAACACTACTTCATTGATTCTACTATCAGTTTGCTTCACTCTATAGTGACCGTTACTTGACCCTGAACCTGCATCAACTTCTACACCTTACGCACAGTTTTCGGAATTTGGGGCCTCGTAATACATTTTCTTGTTTTGACCATGAGGACACAAATGGCATCTTTGTTACTTTAACTCATCGTGTAGACATACAACTTACAAACACATTTACGTCACTTCAAAGTATATGCACCCTGGTGCAACATGAGTGTTCAGGTGGAATATCTTAATGATATTATTATGCATTCGCCTCCATTGAACATTGTAGTCCAACTTCAAACAATCCGGTGCTTGGAATATACGCTGTATTCTGAGCTGTGGCTGACCAATACCAGTATTGGACAGGAAGTCCTTATCACAACATCTAGCGCTAGGCGTAGTGCAAATTGTCTGGCTTCCAAAGTTTACACGAATTTGTATGGTTACTCTATTTAACTCGCACATCCACCGCACTGCTCACGAGGGTTCGCGCACGGTGGGATGGAAGATCACAATGTAGAAGGAGAAATACGAGGGTATCATGTGTACAAGACCCCCTGGACACCAGTGATAGGTCAGATGTTAGATATCCTGTTATATGCGTGAAATTGACGGTAACGGCCCCTTTTCTCGCATCTGCAGTATAAGTCGCATGTTGAAAATTTGAAGCAAATTTCTTGATCAAAAGTGCGACTTATACTCCGGAAAATACTGTACCAGCCTCTTTACACATGCAGTCCAAAAATGTCTTGAGTTTATGTGCACCAACCGGAGCGCAATCATACCAAACATTTGGATTGGTCACTGACGCCTTTGGGCGCAGGTAAAAAACATCAAGACCATAAGTATCAGCAGGAAACTTATCAAAATACTTATCCTGGAGATAAACTAGGCACCGAGGTTGTTCGTCTGGTTGAGCATAAACTGGAACAATCTTGTTATTTTCAGTTGAATTGACACCGGTAATATTTTTTGATTCATTCTCAATATACTTGTAGCAGTCGGGGTCAAACGAACGATGAAATTCAGAGCTCTTTGTTTTCCGTTGCTCTTCTCCCCCCCTCAAACAAAACGCTTTCCCTACATAGAAGAAAACGGCTCTCTGTAAAGCAAGAGGGGTGTGGTCACCAATCACCTTTGAGCCCCACAACATGTCTTCCTCTTCAGAGGTAACTACAGGTGGATGATTACTTGAGCACCAATGCCTCCTTCTCTAAGGTCCCTAAAGTGAACCTGAAGTGCTCCATTAAGTTCGCAGAAGTCCGGGCCCTTCCGGTTCATGAGTGATACCTAAATCTACAAGGTTGGAAATTCTTCTTATTGTACTTTGACTGCAAACCTTGCAATCGGCTAGCCATCTGCAAGGATGCAGTCTGTCTCTCCTTTGACACCGCTATTTCTTAACTGTCTCGGAACCCAGACATTGCTACGTAGCTGTCTCTTTCTCTCTAATTAATTATATTGCCTTTGATCTCGGGTTCAATGTCAACTGAAAACTGCACTCTGTGAAGGCATTCCCGACCCTGTAAATTATTCTCTACACATGTGTTTGTTTACTAGTGGGAGAATACAAACTATTTTTAGCGAGCTGAAGCGAGCATACCGATATATTTGCAAGATCCTAGCAATCCTAGCTGAGTTAAAACCTACACCTTCGAACCGCGATGATTTATAGCCTCGGTCAGGCATCGACGAGTGCAGAGAATTCCTCAGAATGGATAAGACCGAGAGTTACCTAACTTGCTACAAGTAGGTAGCATACGTATTTCTTGAATATTAATAGCCAAATTCATGCACAGTTGGACTATGTGTAGAAAAATGGTGCACTACAAAATCAGCCTGTAATAATTCTTCTGTTGGATTATTGCTCAGCAGGGCTGTAAGAAGAAAAGGCTGCCTCGGAATTGTGACATGTTGACCTGCTCTGTGCTATTTTTGCAAGGACACTCTTATTACTGTCCCCAGTAGTACTTCGCCTGCTGTAACAGATGTGGCCAAGAATGTATCATTCAACTCACTGTGTCAGGATTATCAAATGTGGCTTAATTTCCCCTTGTTTCTAGGGTCTACCTCTGTGGCATAAGTTATTGAATGCACAAGTACAAGGATCACCTCCTGAACTCTTTCTGTCACTTTGTGTAGAAGAGAAGATTGAGGAAAAACATTCTACTTCAAAAGGTAACTTTACCTGTCATGTTAGATGTTTGGTCAAATACCCTGCCTGCCAGTTTGAATTTAGTATCAAACCTCAGCATGTGTTGCTTAGGAAGGGTTAGAGAATTCGTTTGCATGTGTGTTTGTTTGTGTGTTTGTATGTCTCTTTGGCCAGACTTGCCATAGCAGGCAATTTTATAACCAAGAGTGACACTAATAGCTATATTTGTTCGTAATATTAAAAGTGCCATTTCCCAAAACATTTGTAAACTCTTTGGGGCCCAAATTATTGTGTTACGTTATTATTACGCGCAATGCAAAAAGCTGGAGTGCTCATTTTCACCACTGAAAACTTACTTCCGCATTAGTGCAGAGTCTCCTGGCCATTGTGGAGGCATTAGCTCAGTTGCGTGGGCTAGAAGGTGGGAGTATCTCAGATCCTGCGAGTCTGCGCGGTTCGCATGTACGTACTACGCCACCGCACGCGCGTCACGCCCTCGAGTACCAGAAGGCGTGGCGTGCTCTATTTGTGCATTAGCATTGGAAAAAGAAAGTCGCAGGAAGGCGGTCAGTTGCAATGAAGAGCTTTATCCCAGAGAAAGAGAAGATAAGCGGATGTACACGCTATTCACGCAACGCGTTACATTTGTACTCCGCGTTATCTACGTAAAAAGCCACTCCAGTGGCTTTGGGCCCCAAAGAGTTTTAATTAAAAAGGTATGATGAGGAAACTTGTTGGTGATGTTTTACATTACTTCATGTACTATGGAGGTTATTTTCCTGGCAAATATCGTTTGCCTAAAATGCTACCCACCTCTGTAACCAGGGTGTTAAATGTCGCAATTAGTAGCCTTACTCCAGCATGTCAATTATTAGTAGTATTTTTTACTGACCCATTTGTTGATATGATTCAGTATGCTTCTTCGCAGCATGTGTTACTCAATGCTTTCAGTAAATACTGCATGATAGTCGGTACTTTAGGTGTTTCTTACATTGTTGAAACGCTCGTGATTTGTTATTTAGACCTTTTTATATCTTTTTTTGTCATTTTCTTATGCATTCTCTCTGTGTGATAAAAACGTAGTACACAGCCTCACCGGCAGTGAGCAGTTCTATGCCATGTATTAGAGATAGGCCTGTGCGGATTATTCCTTGTTTTTGCCCTATTATTCTTTTCCTCAATTCGTATGAAAGCTCCTATTATTCCCACAAAATTCTGCCTATTATTCTCAAGTATTCTCAAGAAAAATGTATATAACTACTTTTAAAGAAAACTGCCTGAAACCTTTTGTTTGATGTTTATAAACATGGTGTCGAACATGCTGTCGTCATGGTAATACGCATGTGTACAAAGTTTCATCCCTGAGTGCAGCAAAATTTAAGTTTAAAAGTGAACGTTTTTGTGCCTGAGTCTATTTTTTTAACTTTTACAAACATGTGGTCGTCATTGAAATGCTATAATATGAATGCGTATGAAGTTGAATTTCCATGCGAGCAACTGTTTGCAAGTTTACAGAGTGGAGACGTAATTATAGAGAAAAGCGCCTGGGGACATTTGTTGTTCTTTGGAAACTTGCATTGTTCCTTTTTTGATGCAGGTAAATTACAGTTTGACCTCTGACAATGAACTCCCCCAACAGCGAAAACCTCTCCCTAACGAAATTAGTAATTTTATGCTACTCAATATATGTATTTACGAAGAAACCTCCAAATAATGAAAAAAATGGCTGTCCCAATATTTGGAGGTTCCACTATCCAATTTTCGTTTTACATACGTAGCTTAGCTTTTACTGTGAGTTACACTAACACACGTGTGCTGTATTGCAGGGTGTTTTTTGTTGTTGTTTACAAAGACAAAAAATATTCTTTACAAAAAAAGTGTGACCATGCACATCCATTTACCGATATATATTCCTACTAAATTCACCGGCTTCATCTATTTCAGCTTCTGAGTTATGAGTGCTTAATCCAAAGAAAGTGATAGCGATGATGAACAAAACTCTTAATCATAGACCTACATATATTATCTAAGATGCCAAAGTCCGTTCGCATTTACCTTGCTCAAGGAAGTACTACTGTCAAAATGAAAAAGCACATAAGTGCAAACCCTCGGCGAACTGCGCATGCGCGATACTGTTAATCGATGGGCTGGGCTATTTGCATGCGTTTACTTGTGGTCTTCCGCTAGTAGGTCGCGGACAGTCTGACACGGGCCAGCTACAGCAGTAGATACCATGCAGGAATCGATACACGACCTTCGTTGTGACTTCTTGTGCCTTCAAGATACGCAGACAGAGCGAACCTGCTCGAGGTAAGCCTGTTCTAAGTGTAAACCCTCGGCGAACTGCGCGTGCGTGGTTACCGCTAATTGATGGGTTGGGCTATTATAGTGTGCGTTTACTCATGGTCTCCCGCTAGTAGCTCGTGGAGAGTCGGACATGGGCTAGCTGCAGTAGTAGATAGCATGCGGGAGTCGATATACGCCCTTTGTTGTGACTTCTTGTGCCTTCAAGATGCACAGAGTAAGCGGACCCGGTCGAGGTCTAATTTGCATATTGGCTTGTTCAGTTGCTTTTCACGCCATAACTTTTGAACGCGGCACTTGTACGAAAATAGCCATTTTAACAATAAAGCCAGTGTAGCGCTGAACCCGGTGTCGCTTTTTTACCTGTTTGTTGCGCATGGTGGCAGAAAACGTGGTAACAGATGGACAGACAGATGGACAAAACAAGGACCGTAACCCTCGCTGTGCGTGCGCGCCGAGGGTTATTTAGCAATATGTGTTTTCGCTTGTGTTTCATGCCGTAACTCTTGTACGCAACAGTTTCAGAGAAAACCCTACATACTTTTCGACCTATCCCTGAAGCTGAATACCTAGTATTTTATGTGGAGAGATTCATGGCTCATGAACTGAGATGTTGGGTAACTGACAGACACAGACGACAACTACAGTAAGTGCCAAGTAAGTGACAACTACAGTGTGCGTGCCAAGGCGTTACTGGCTAATGGCCGTCAAGCCCTAGCAGAGACAGCACTCCAAGCATGGTAGCACGAGTTTTGTTTAATTGGGATTTCGGGACAGCGAATACTATGTGGATGTAATCGCCAGTCTATCTATGAGACTTTCTTTATGTAATGAGCTATATAATTATGAAGGTTAACCCTCAGCGCTCATGCACAGCTAGGGTTGTCTGTGTGTCCCCGATATGTCTGTTTGTCACCAGCTATTCTGGCACTACAGGCTACAAGGTGGCCCATGAACAATACCAATGGCTTCAGAACTACGACAGCCAGATCAGCTCTTGTTTACCTCGACCGGGTTTCAGTTCAGCTTAGGTGATGTGAATCACAATCAAGCGTTGCTCTAAACACTACCCACTGATCAAGGTAGTCTGTGTTTAAACCACAAACTGGCTCCGTTGACGGGTTACACCGAGTGGCGTGGCCCATACCATCAATTATTATTTATGAACATGCGTACACATCAATGCTCATGCGTAAGTTCCTAGCGCCAAGGGTTTGCATTTTAGTGCTAGCCCCGGCACACTAGCCCCAGCCCTAGCCCCACCCACAACCACAAACGTTCTCCCCAAAGGAAATCTACCTTTAGACTCAGAATAAAGGGTCTCAGGAATGGAATTTGTTGCGAGTCTTTAATAAATAAAGTACGCAAGGGGTGTGTCCTCCGAGCTAGTCCCAGTTCCCCAGCCCTACAACCACAAACATTTTCCCCAAAGCTTCGGGCTCAGTGTTTTCCCCGAAGAAAACATACCTTCAGGCTCATAATCGTCCGTTGATTCGGAGCATTCGGTGCCAGTGGCCTCCGTGCATTAAACCCTCGGCGCGCATGCGCAGCGAGGGTTACTGTATATACTTGAACGAACCTTCTCTAAAAACAATTTCACAAGGGGAACGAGGTGTGTAGGATACTTGTACTCTAGTTCGGAGTGGTTCAACTGCATCGAACCTCCTCGAACCTTCTTACTTCAGTCGGAGAGAAAAAAGTGTGTAGGGGTCATTCACATGAGTTCTGGGTGGTTCGACTATACTGAACCTTCTCTTAACACTCGGCGCGAATGCACAGTGAGGGTTACTGTAGTTGTCGTGTGTGTCTGTCTGTCAGTCAGTCAGTCAGTCTGTCTGGTACCCTGACATCTCTCACTTCACGAGCATTCAATTGTGTGGAGGCTACGAGTAAACACATACTAATTGTCCTGCCCATCAATTAGTGGTACCATGCATGCACACTTCGCTGAGGGTATGCACTTCAGTGCTTTTTCAATGCTTCTGCATTGGCAGCAGCACCTACGTATAAGATATGTGCTTGCGTGATAGCACAGCTTGACTCCTGAACTAAAGTGTAGGTCTTGCTTTTCTCATCCATTTCCTTCTCTACAACACAAGTGCGATAACACGAAGCGAATGTGCCTAACATCCTTCGCAGTGACGGTCTTTCTACCTTATACGTATGGTACACACAGGTGCATTAGAGCAACCATCTAAAATGGGTGTCGCCACATTCTGAGAAATACTTGTTATGACCTATGCCACATAGGGGCTAATCTCTAATTAGGCATGGGCGGATTATTCTAGAATAATTATGGGAATAATAGGCAGTGCAGATAATCGAGAATAATTCTTGAATAATAAGCTGCTTTTTAGCTGAGGGGGGTGGGGCAAGCATGCGTGTTTCTGCATGGGGGCTAGATACCAATTCCAGTCGAGGTCGAGAAACTGTTGTTGCCAAAGAAGAATTGAGGCTGAGTCTGAGATTGGCACTGCTAGAAAGATTGCCGAGTTCCTCACAAGTGTTCTTGAAAGCTTGCGTATAGTTAGCTACAAATACAACACTTACACTCCCACAATGTTGCTAACAGTAGCACACATGGAGATAAAACTTGGTACACATATGTAATTGTATGTTGTTAGACTCACTGTATGTTACAGTATGTTACACTGGTGTAAAATGTACTTTTTTTGCTAAAATTGCATCAAATTTGTAGCTCTAAATAAACGAAATATGGTCCTGTAAACCACGCAGCAAGTTCGTAGCTCTGCGTGTTTGGAACTTTCTACTCTCAGCCAACACGTTATCGTCAAGTGAAGACGGCGGAGAATGAGGAGCAGTCCTTGAAGATGACTGTCGGATCGACGAGACCCATCTGAAAGCTTTCCCGAAGGACCGCGGGCGAAGGCCGTCCTTCTGGAGTTGTTGTGAAGCGAACAAACACCCGTACCCTACCCCTAGAGGGACGAACACGGGTTGCTGGCCTCCCTACCCACTAGCGTCACTTTGTTTTTGCCTGGCTTTATCCTGTCTTTTCAGTCTGGGCCGCATGCACACTAATGCCCACGTAGAGGGAAGGGAATTGACCGGAAAGCCAGTGGGCGGGGCTACGCTATGAGCCGGATGAGGTGGAAGAAAATGGTTCCTGCAACACTGAAGGGCCTGGTCCTAGTTCCACACGACCTACATTCGAGGAAGTGGAGAATTCAATAACTCTCCTAGATGAACCAGAGGCCTTGGAGCTGGTTGAGTTTTACCTTAAAGTGATACGCAACCTCCTTATGATGCATTTTAACAAATCGCTATCTGAGGAGGAAAGGGAATCGATTCTAAAAGCCAGTGGGAGAAATCTCATGGCAATTTGCTTACTAGTATGAGTGAAACAAGCAAGTGTTACACTGCCCACCCACGGTAACCTTTCTCCTTTTTGTATGCAGATGGTGGTGTTAAAAAGTTATCTTAGCAAGACAAGCAGGATTTGTGGCAACCTGTTGGGTGTTATAGTTGGTTTACTTGATGGGATTTCGTTTGTTTGGAGATCTAAAATTGCTGTATTTGAGCAAAAATGAAGTACTATACCAGTGTAACACTTGCTCGTCGCGCTCATATAAACTTTGGGCCCTTGTCGAATTGATAATCCATTACGACCACATGTTTGCATGTTCATGCCTGTATACCTGTATAACATGTTCTACTACTGTGTACCAACTCACTCATATACGATGCTAGGTACCATGCCCATCCCTATATATAGTGGTTATATATTTAGCAAATCTTTTGTTGTACAAGTAAATTTAAAATTTTTATTTTTTATTTTTTAATATAGGGCTGTTGTAATGACCTGTGGGAGTCCTTAACTCCTCGCTAGCATCTCTGTGCTTCCACAAACACCATCCCTATCTTGTCTCCCTTTCTTTTTATACCATCCCTATATGCCACTTTTTTAAATTCGCAGGATTTTTATTTTACTTGTCTCCACTCATTTTTATATACTATACGTATTATCGCTGTGGAAGGGGGCAAGCCCCTATAAAAATTAATAATAGAGAAGAAAATGCCTGTTGTCGTCATGGAGAGGAGTGAGGAACTAATTTTTTTTAAATGCCTGAGGCTATTTCTTGTTGTGGTCGTCATGGAAACGGTGTAATAAACATGCGCACCAAGTTTCACCTCCATGCGTGTTACAGTTAGCGAGATTCAGGAGTGAAGATGTAATTTTAAACAAAAGTGCCTATGGCTATTTGTTGTTGTGGTCGTCATGGAAACGATGTAATAAACATGCGCACCGAGTTTCACTTCCATGCGTGCAATAGATAGCAAGTTTGAGGAGTGAAGAAGTAATCTTAAAGAAAAGTGCCTGAGGCTCTTTGTTGTTGTGGTCGTCATGGAAATGATGTTACACACTACCAAGTTTCATCTCCATGCGTGGTACCGTTAGCGAGTTTGAGGAGTGAAGAAGTAATTTTAAAGAAAAGTGCCTGAGGCTATTTGTTGTTGTGGTCGTCATGGAAACGATGTAATACACATGCGCACCAAGTTTCACCTCCATGCGTGCTACAGTTAGCAAGTTTGAGGAGCGAAGAAGTAATTTTAAAGAAAAGTGCCTGAGGCTATTTGTTATTGTGGTCGTCATGGAAACCATGTTACACACATGCGTACCAAGTTTCATCTCCATGCATGCTATAGTTAGAGAGTTTGAGGAGTGAAGAAGTAATTTTAAAGAAAGGTGCCTGAGGCTATTTATTGTTGTGGTCGTCTTGGAAACGATGTTACACACATGCGTAATAAGTTTCATCTCCATGCGTGGCACCGTTAGTGAGTTTGAGGAGTGAAGAAGTAATTTTAAAGAAAAGTGCCTGTTATTGTGGTCGTCATAGAAACGATGTTACACACATGCGTACCAAGTTTCATCTCCATGCATGCTATAGTTAGAGAGTTTGAGGAGTGAAGAAGTAATTTTAAAGAAAAGTGCCTGAGGTATTTGTTGTTATTTACAAACATGTATTGTTGTGATTTTGATGTTGGCTATTGAATACATTGTGTATACAAACTTTCGCTCACGTAACTCTTACCAATTGTAGGTTACACTGACACATGTAGTATGTCCATTATGACGTATTGCCCATTATAATGTATTGCCTGGGGCACTTTTGTTGTTGTTTACAGTAAACAACATTGTTTACAAACAAAAAAGTATGACGTTGCACATGTGGTTATCGATATGTACATTCCTACAAAATTTCGTGGGCTTTATCTCTTTCGGTTTTTGAGTTATGCTGGTTGAACAGGAAGAAGAAGAAGAAGATGATGATGAACAAAACTCCCTATCATAGCCCCATACATCTATAATGCTAGGTACCATGTCAATCCCTATCACTAAGTACGGTAGTACTTAGTATATAGGGATGACACAGGTCGTCCTGCATTATGCCCATACATTTGATATTTTCGGGTTTCACTTTCTATTTCAATCTGATTCAACTTTTGACACATCAGACTAATTTTTATCGTCACAAAGAGCATGTTTCCAAGAAATAGCTTAAATCGCATAATCGGTACTTTGATTTATTCAAAAAGTCACTTTTCAATTTTCTTCTTCTTGTTGTTGTTGTTGTTGTTCAGTTTCAACAAGCGTATCTCAAAAACCAGGTAAGATATGGAGATCAAACTTTGCACAAAGATTGGAATCCATGACAGGTCGTGCAAGAGCATTTTTATTTCAATGTAAACAACAACTAATAGCCCCAGGTAATACATTATTATTGAGACAAATAAAGTTTGCTAACTGGGTAAAGCTATTACCCTGAGTGATAAAACTTTGTACACACATGCAACCCATCATTAGTATCAAAATGTAAACATTACAATTTTGTAAACAACAACGAACAGCCTCAGGCAATAAAAACTTGTAAACTATATTATTGCCTATAACTTTCTTATGGTGGGACTTCTAACATGGAAAATTGGTACACTGACGTTCCATGATAAGAGTTCATCGAAAGAGAAATTACAAGTTAGTAAACAACAACAAACAGCCTCAGGCAATGAATACTTGTAAATGATGTTTGTGCCTATAACTTGCATATTGTAGGTCCATTAACAATGAAACTTGGTACACTAATGTATATTCCATGGTGAGAGTTCATCGAAACAGAAATTACAAGTTTGTAAACAACAACAAACAGCCTCAGGCAATAAAATGATGTTTGTGCCTATAACTTACATATTGTGGGTCCTTTAACAACGAAACTTGGTACAATGATTTACAACGATGAGAGTTCATGGGAAACATAAATTACAAGTTTGTAAACAACAGCAAACAGCTTCATGCAATAAATACTTGTAAATGATGTTTGTGCCTGTAACTTGCCTATTGTGGGTCCTCTAACAATGAAACTTGGTACACTGATTTACTATGATAAGAGTTCATTGAAACATGAATTACAGGTTTGTAAAGAACAACAAACAGCCTCAGGTAATTAACAATCTGTTTTTCCTATAACTTTGCACACTTATCTACTTTGGAACTAAAAGATGACGACTAAGAACCCGAGGCAATAAATACATGTTACTTTTTATATGGGCATTATGCCCCAATGCATGTGCATGCCGTAAAAAAAGGAAAGGAGACAAGTAAATCAAAAATTGTGCGAATTAAAAGTGTGGAATATAGGGATGCCATAAAAAGCAAGGAGACAAGACAGGGATGACCTAGTATGTGATGCATTAGTACAGTGGGATGATGGTTACATCTTCAAACTGATATTGCTTGCTCGTGTAAATCTTCCTCCACACAAGCCCTATATTGTCGCCACTTTTCTCGCAACATGGATTTGTTTAGTGTGAGGACAATGGTGAGGCTGAGACACATAGATCCACTCGTGCATAAGAAACGAGTCATAGCTGCACATCATACAATAGAGATCACTCATGCTAGCAAGAGATTTTAATGACAATGTATTTAGCCGGCACTCTTTAGTTGAGTCCCCTCTCTCTAAGACCAGTCTGTAAAGGCATTCTCTGGCGGGCCATGACACGCAGCATTGTAAAACTCATCGTTAGTTGAGTGAACACCGAAGTCTTAGACTGCACACAATGCAGTCACAACCAAAAACTGAGGAGCTGTCGCAGAGGGCAACAACACCTGTGCATCACGTGCTTAAGAGATGAGTCATTAACCCTCGGCGCGCATGCGCAGCGAGGGTTACAGTAGTTGGGTCTGTCTGTCTGTGTGTTACTCTACATCTCACTTCACGGGTGTTTGTTCGTCTCACAAAGGATACGATCTACTTAACGAGCAATGAAGGTGAGAAAATATGTGGGGTTTTCTCTGAAAATGCTCCGTTGCAGAGCTACAGCGCGAAAAAGCCAATATGCAAATACACAACGGACGGGATGGCTTACCATGGTCTGATCGATCCGCGTGCTCTGCGTACCTCGGAGGCACCAGAAGATGCAACGCAGGGCGTGTGTATCGCCTCTCGCATGCTATCTTGTAGTGTAGTTAGCCCGTGTCAGGCACTGTGCGCGAGCTGGCAAGAGACCACGAGTAACAGCTAAAACTAAACCCAGCCCATCAATTAGTGGTACTGCGCATGCGTTTACTTACGCGTGCGCGTCACAGTGCGCCGAGGGTTTGCACTTCAGTGCTTTTCATTCTATGAGGGAGCACAGTCATGCTTTGCGACAATATAGGGCTTGTGTGGAGGAAGATTTACACGAGCAAGCAATATCAGTTTGAAGATGTAACCATCATCCCACTGTACTAATGCATCACATACACTAGGTCATCCCTGTCTTGTCTCCTTGCTTTTTATGGCATCCCTATATTCCACATTTTTTTAATTCGCAGAATTTTTTATTTACTTGTATACTAAGTACTACCGTACTTAGTGATAATTATGCTAACCTTTGTGTATTTGAATGTGTTTTACTTGTTAGTTTTATGCATGTAGGTTGTTAAGCCCTTCCCTCTTTCTGTCTTGTTTTCTTTTTTCTCCTTTAGTTTACCTAAATGTTTAGTAATGCAAAGCACAGGCCTTGGTATATAGGCATGTTTACACCTAACATGTATAGGGTGCTCATGTTGATTAAGAAGTTGATGTTCATGCATGGAGATGAAAGGGAGAGTTAAGGACACCACCAGTATACGTACTCGCCTCATTTGTCTGTGCGATTCTCACAATGAAACATAATAGAGCAATACACCTCATAGCCTAACATTGATAACAATATTGATAACAAACAATGGGTGTGTCACCGCAGGAAGTAGCCACGTTGAAGGGGCGATACATACGCACGTATGAGCTTACAACTTTGCCATTGTGTGATTGAAAACTACTGATTATACTGTTTTTAACATGCATGTAGCTCTACTTTAACCCTCGGCGCGCGCAGCGTGGGTTACTGTAGTTGTAATATGTGTCTGTTTGTGTCTGTCCTCGAGCTATCTCACTTCACGAGCAATCAATCGCTCCACAAATGATACCACGTATTCAGCATTGGATAAAGGTCAAAAAATATGTGTGGTTTCTCTTAAACTGCTGCATTCGGGAGAAACCCGAGTGGAAAAGGCAAAATGCTAATTAGAACAGGCGTACCGCGAGCGGGTCTGTTTGTTTTGTGTATCTTGAAGCCACAAGAAGTAACAACGAAGGGCGTGAATCGACCCACGCATGGTATCGACTGCTGAAGCTGGCCCGTGTCAGACTCTCCGCGAGCTACATACCAGCGGGAGAACACGAGTAAACGCATACTAATAGCCCAGCCCACAATTAGCGGTACCGTGCATGCACAGTTCGCCGAGGGTTTGCATTTTAGTGCTTTTTCTCTATTTTACTTGGCTCTTTCTCATCCAAATTCAAAAGGTTAAAGCACTAACAGATTTCTCTCAATGGGATTTGGTAAAATAGCACAAGTCGAGGAAGAGAGAAAGAACCAACTTGTAGTAGGAATCGACGAGACCATATACATGTTATTTGAGGAACCATGACCTGGTGGATTACTCAATAACATGTGTTCATAATTTATATATCCAATATTTCTGTGAGTAATCCACAATGTTATGGCTCCCCTAGTAACGTATGTATAGGTTTTACCTGTCGATTCCTAGTGAGATTCTGACAGCATATGACACAGTGGCTCCCAGTAAAATTTGCCAGATAGGTAGCAAGCACTAATACCAGTATTTCAGGGATTTGTAAACGCCAGCTGTTGTAGCCCAGTGCTTAGTGCACTGGACTTCAAGTCAACAACTGCCAGACAAAAGTGTCTCCCTTCCTTTGTTGTTGTACCGATTCTTCATTATCTATCTAACAGGTCAGCTGAGCTAATACAATCCTCGAAAGTTATCTGAGCCTCATTTAGTGTTCACATGTGTAGAATTTAGGGATGCTATTGATGACAAAGAACATAGTACGCATCACTTTAGTACGTGCCTTTTATTGTGCTAAGACGGAATTGCTTGTGAGCTGGAGAAAATGGTTGTGTCTACAACACACGAAAGCGTTTTCAGGTTATTCGGCTATACAGAATTTGTGAATTTTAGATAAGGTAAGGTATCACTAAGAACGCAAATCATGACTAACAGAACAATTTTCCCTGCTGTCTAGCCTCAGTCAGCAAACCTTCACTTAGCTTTAATCACTTGTGTCTGACTTTAACAATTGAGTATACAAGGTGCTATGTATAGTATGTGTGTGACACCTTGTTGGAATGTGATAAAATAGTAAGACCCTCTGCAAAATGTATGTCAGTATGATGTGTTGCTGATTGTTTGCCTGCAGATCTAGATGATGCTCTTATTCTACATCCTAGCGGTGAACACTACTCTTTTGGTTCACCATCAGAAAAGATGCATCTCTTCGTCATATCTGTTACCCTTGATAATCCTTCTGGCCTTCCTGAGGTACAAAACAGATTATGATTTTGTGGTTGTTGTATTCGTGTTTTCCCCCTTTATAGTCTTTGAGTCCTTACTACTATAATTATAACCTTCTTGATGTGGACATCGCATCTGAGCAATTTGTGTACAATGAGTTCAAGACAGAAAAAGCTTCCATTAGGATATTGTGTTCACGAGAGCGATTAAGGAAGTTACTCTCATTGAAACAGCGCATGAAGGTATAATTCTGTTGTACCGTATGACCAGTAAGTTTGGCGACTCGATTTTGCGTTTTTGTGTTCGACATCAGAAGTTCCAAAGTAAAATACACCAAAATTTTACGTGTGCTATGTGCAACATGCCAACGACTCCAATCTTCACTGGAAAAAAAAACGTCCAACGCTCACAAAGACACATGTAAAGCTAAATGATGTTTTACTTGGACACCATAAGTGGACACAAATCAGGTTACCGTAGGGATCTGTTGTGTTCCCATATTCACCTTAGTTCTTTGCCAGTCCATACTTTACTGGTATGTTGCTTTTTCTGATACCCAGCTTGGGATGTGCGATAATGGGTTTCTCGGTGTGTGCATTACTGTTTACTGCATTAATGTCTGGCAAATTAAACTTCCGGAAGTATTGTGTAATATTTGAACAGCCACTATTTTCATTTATGTATAAAGGCCTAGTCCTTGTTTGTTGCGAATGCGGCATGATGTAGGTGGGTTAGACCATTGTTTCTCCTTTTAAATGTTTAGTGCTAGACACAAAAATGATATGGTTTGTGTTTTTTTTTGCTAGATTACATTGTGCCAGAGTGACCAGTTTCTTGGGAAAGGAAGTCTTTCACTCAAGCCTCTCTTGACTGACGATGTGTTAAAATGTGAAGTCGAGATGGGCATTGAGTCAGGTATCGCTACAAGTAAATAATGAAAAGCACTAAAGTGCAAACCCTCGGTGAACTGCGCATGCGCGGTACCACTAATTGATGGGCTGGGCTTTTTATGCCTTTACTCGTGGTATCCCGCTAGTAGCTCGCGGAGAGCCTGCCACGGGCTAGCTACAGTAGTAGATAGCATGCGGGAGTCGATACATGCCCTTCGTTGTGACTTCCTGTGCCTGCAAGATACACAGAGAGAGCGGACGCGGGCGAGGTAAGCCTGTGCTAATTTGCATATTGGCTTGTTGATTTGCCTTTCACGCCATAACTTTTGAACGCAGTAGTGATACGAAAATCGCCTTTTTAAAAAATGAGGCCAGTGTAGCGTTGAACGTGTTTGTATCGCTATTTCGTTTTCTCGTTGCGCATAGTCGCAGAAAAGGTGGTAACAGACGAACGGACAGACACACTCACTCACACACACACTCACGAACCAAGTACCGTAACCCTCGTTGCGCATGCACGCCGAGGGCTAATAACTTCTTCCAATTAAAAATGGGAATTGTATAATAAGCGCGGAGACAAGCCAGGGATGATGACGTGCATGTCATGCTACAGTATATACAATCGATGATGACTGCATACTTATTCCCATATTGTTCCCTGGTGTGCTACTCTTTTAGGGAATGTGGCGTTATATAAGGGCTAAAGGTTACTAAAAGCAAGCATTCTTTCACCGTGCCCCTTTTGTTTTTAGTAACATTTCTATTTTTATACTGCCTCCCTTTATACTCCCTTTAATTAAACTCCATTTGGACTGTATAACGGTGTTGGTTACTCAGTAACATGACTTTTTGTATTGTACGTTCTGAGTATTGTAATTGTGCGTGTTTAATACACCACCTAGGCAACAGTATAGGGATTGTGTGAGGGGTTGGGGCTGTCAGCGTGCTCATATCTGTTCGTTAACCATGCTTCATGTATGCCATCCCTGTGGTATAGGGGGAAAATGCAATGGAGTCAAGTAGTCCAATTCTGTCTTTTAATTAGACGTGGAATAATGTTTTCCATGGAAGTTACCTAGAGTGGATTTGTAATTTCACTGGCAGAATGACAAACTTTAGTTCACGGAATTCCATGCCACTTCCTTTGAATTCAAAAATGACCATGGAACTCCAAGCCTTGTGGAACTCCATTGAATTACATAAAACTGACTTCTCGAATTCCATGAAACTCATGGAATTCCAAATTGAAGTGGAATTCCAATGTGACCTATGTACGTAGGTACGTACGTCTAGCCCGCATATCTCTGGCACTAGAGCTCATTGTTGCGCATTTCTCTCCGCATGAAATTGTCCGCCTTGGGAGAAGATGCTTGCGTCGGTGTTTTTTTCTTCGGACTACTGTTAAGCTGCCACCCGTGGACCTCTCGCTTTACATTCCGGTCATTTGCACTCAAGTTGATCCACCGAAGTACAACGGAAAGTGTTTTATGGAAGCGATATTGAAGTTAAAAGTGTGTACAGTATTAGTTACAATTTTGTTGTGTTTATCATCTTTAGCAATGAAGAGCCTATTTTGGAATTTTGAGGTTTTCCTGCAACACTTGATGTATGCCTTTACTGGACCCCCTTCTGAATACTAAGCTCTGCTAATTATTTTCACATGATACTGTGGTGTGTCTAGGTTCGTATTCAATATATCCACCAGTACATATTTGACCTAAAAGACCTACGGGAGCTTTCAGTGTCTGGCCTGAAAGTGCTGGCTGAAAACAACCTAGTCGTCTCAACGGGAATATTTATTTATTTTTAAATTTCTATCCGACAACGATGCTGCCACTAATTCCGTAATGTTGTGCGTTATTCTAAATATGCAGAAGCTGGTAGCAATACAATATTATCACGTGTATAGGGTCTCCAGCTAATTTACATCAAATCGGAATGGAGCATACGAGCTCAACCGCCACTACGGAAAGCAGGGAAAGCCGCTTGGCTTGGCGCAGGGAGAGAGACAGACATCTTCATGCTTGCCGGACAGCGGCGACTATGGAGAGACTATGCTCGCCGGAGACAGCGTCTTGCTTCTGAGACGGCCGAGGAGAGGAAGACGTGCCGGTTTCATTGTCGGGCGAGGGAGAGGATGTAGTGTTCAGCACGATTATCCGAGGAGAGGGACACACGCCTCCAGCAAATGAGAACCGGTGACTGGCGGATCGGAGACGCAACCACTATTTGCACACACTCCCGCTTGCCACAAATGCACTGCATTCACCTAGTAGTGTTGTAGGATATGTGAGCTTGGATAATTTTTTTTGGAATCACCTGCAAGTCCTGTCGGTGATACCCAAGGAACTGTTGCTGATATAGCCGCTTATGTTGGTAAGTCAATACAAGAGGGCAGGGGGGGGGGGGAGTTGTTTCAGTCCCAGATAGGTCAAATTTGCAAGTCACCATGTGTCATTTGTGTATCACTTAGACAGATGGTGTAGGAATGAATAGTCCAACTGCAAATTTGCATCCAAGTATGGTATGTGCATATGTACAAGGGTAGGTTGATCATGCTGAGTCATTGTGAATTTACAATGGTTTATCACTCTTTTTCTCACTACCAATCTGGCATTTTGGCACATGACAGTCTAAGGGGGTATGCCCCTCCTCATAAGATGTTGAACCTTATGCACACTTTCACTTTACATCCTTCGCTCATGCAACATTATAGCTTAGATAAGGGTGTCAGTATAAATAATATCCTCTATAGGTCGCTTGTTTAAGAAGGTTGAATCATGTGAGGCTCGAATCGAGATCACCTCGCTTCGATCTGAAGCTTCTGACATGAAGTTCGGCATTAAGATGGCAAAAATTACGGGCCAGTTGGAGTCTATATTACAGTAAATTATGTCCATCAAAGAGCGCCAGGACATGCTTTTCTGAGAGCTGGATCTCACAATTGTCCAGTGAAATTAAATGGAATCATCCTGATACACTAATTTCGAATGGGCCATCAATTATGGCATGGTCTCCGCTTCCAAACTCCCCTTTGTGGCAGTCGTCGACCTCCTGCAAGAGATAATCAAGACGTAGCATACTACCAATGCGCATGTGTGCACTTGCTAGCTTTGAGCAAGTTCTCAGTTCTCGAGGCTACCGCAATGGAACAGGTTGTGTTGGTGGCTCTTTCTCCCTCACAGAAACTCTTTTCATAGGTCGCTGAACCGTTTGACCGGTCAGTGTGCCGCAGCCGTGGTCTCGCTTGCCACAGGGACAAGAGTGTAGAAGAGTAGCTAAATGAAGGGGTGTGGTCACCTCAGCCATCCCTCGGCTCTACAGCCTCTACAGCATACGTAGTTTTGGTCTACACTATGTGTACGATACTGATGCTAGTTCGATACTTTTTATTGGACGTTCAATAATGGTAAAATGGAACGCATGCTACAATACGGGAAACAAATGTATGCCCTGACAGGCTTGGGGGCCAACGCTGGGAGCCACGTGCTCTAATAATTATTGATTCTCCCCTTGGCTCCCGAGCAAACCACCAAGGGAAGGAACCTTCACTCCTTCCCCCCCAAGCCCCCCACAAACCCTAGCTACCCTCCCGGAACCACTCCCACCATACACTGACGTTTGACTTCATCATTACTCATTTGGCAACCATACACACAAATTCCCCACCCAATCCCTGAACTAGCTAACAGCTGTCTTCAGTCTCAGGCCCCGTCACTGGTGAGATAGTCCCTTGGACACCGCTGCCAGGCTGTCCCGTGGGATCTTCACATACGTCTGGTAGGCTGAACTCTGCCAGCGGCCCAATGTTTTTATCATGGAGTCTTCCAGTCCAGCCGCTGCTGCTGTGGTCGCAGCTCCAATGTGGAAACTATGTCCCGCAAAATGTTTGACCTCAATCCCCAACTGACACAGGGCCTGCCTCACGTGCTTCACTAGCAGTTTACAGGACAGTGGTGTCCCTCTCCGGAATCGGAAGAATGGGCCGGGCGCCCTGCCCCTAGCTGCCAGATACGCCGTAACTGCCGCCACCGGGCAGAGATCATTCCCTGTCTTACCCAAATAGATGAACACTCCCTGTCTGAAGGGGTCCGTCTTGGAAGCTTTTATGTGCACTCGCACCACAGTAGGGTCGTTCCGGCTGTCGATTGCCACATCCCCTTCACTGAGATGACCCTCCTTATCATACTCCGTCATTGATGGGACGGTGGCTTCCCCCGATCGTAGGAAACCATAGAAGCACGTACAGCATGCCGCCCACAACATTATATGATCGAAGTCGCCCCCTGTTTTCTCCCAGACAGCCTTGAGCTTCCGGAGAATGTCCGGTGTGATCGGGAGACGCTTTCTCCTCCTTGTGGATGCCGACTTTGATTGGCGTAACTTCACCCCCCTCAAGGTGTATTCGAGGAGGGGCATGGCTGTGCCAAACGGGTCCCCCATGCCCTTCACTATCTGTAGATTACGAGGTTCTTTGGTACGGGATATGGCTCGCGGCATGCCTGTGGAACGAGAGTGAAGAATGAGGCGAGGTTATTGCGTGATATATGATCTGCCGCTTTGGTCTCCTTCCCTGGGACATGTGCTGCTGTGAGTGTTATATCATATCTCGCCTCAAGGAAGAAGAGGCAACACAGCATGTGGGCCAAGGTTGGGTCTTTGCAGTATCCCCCCCTCACAGCTGCAACAGCCGCCGTGTTATCACAATGGCACAGAACCAAGGCCCCATACCGCCGCCGCCGTTATGATTGGCAGCAGCCCTTTCGCCGCTATCGATGCCCCCACAAAGCCAGGCCACTCGCTTCACTGCACCTGAAACCACTGGTCCTCCCACACAGCTCCGCAGCCCCATCCCCCTGATGCATCTGACCATATCTCGAAGGCTGGGGAATGCCGCGACACGTCCCTCATGAGGGAGACCCCATTCCACGTGCTCGCAAACACATGCCACCACTCCATGTCTGCCCTGAAGGCTGAGTTCAACCGGATCATGTGGTCCCTCCTATGAAACTGCGATAAGAGCCCGAAGACCCCCCTGAGGAACCGCCTACCCGGTCTAATTACCTTGCAGGCATGGTTGAGGTGCCCTGCCAGGGATTGGAGATCCCGTTTGGTACACGCCTTCCGGCGTCTCCACTTCCCCATCCGCTCACGGAGTCTGAGCAACTTTGCCTGTGGGAGTCTCAGTTCCAGTCGGTCTGATTCCACTTCTATTCCCAACAGTGTAATCGTTGTTGCTGGCCCCTCCGTCTTCTCCGTTGCGACTTGAAATCCTAGCTCCTCGCAGGTCCCCAAGGCCACTCGGAGGTTCTCTCCACACACCGACGATGCTGGTGGCGCAACCAAGGAGAAGTCATCTAGGTAGTGGTCTAGATTCTTGACTCCCCTCTCCCTAATTACATGGGCCAGCGCCTCCGCCACGACATTGAATATCATGGGAGCTGACAGGAGCCCGAATGGCAGCGTCGTGTGTACGAACAGCCTACCATCCAATTCCATACCTAGCAACCACCTGTCATCAGGGTGGACCGGAACGTGCCTGTAGGCCGATTTGAGATCAAATTTCGCCATAAGGGCCCCTCTCCCTGCCCCCACCACTTTCGTCGCCACATCGTCTACAGACACATATGACAAAGAGCACAACTCCTTCGAGATGCCATCATTTACACTTTGGCCCTAGGGAGACGACAAATCCAGGATCAGGCGCCACTTTCCCGGTTCCGACTTCGGACTTGCACGTGGGGGTAGTCGTCCCTGTTAAAGGGGCCCAGTAGGCGTTTTGCCCCACATTCCACCCCAATGTACTGCTCGACTACTTCCTTATGCTCCTGGACTGACTTCATGTTCCCCTTTGCCGATCTGCATCTTGCCAGCTGGTAATTAAAACCAATATGGAATCCCTGCTTGATCCCTGTGCAGATGTATTGAGCAAAAGCCTGATCGGGATGGCGCACCAGTGCCCTCTCCCATTCCCGCGGCTGTAGTGTGGAGGTAATCCTTCCCCATTCTCCCTTGGGTGTCCTGGCTGTTGTCGGACAGTGCGATTCCAGGGTCACCAGGGAACTTGTCCTGTAGTTGGGTGACCGAGCGATGATGATTCCTCTGCAGTGGGACAAAGGCACGGACATTTTAACCCACCCTTGACCCGTGTATGCTTCTGTGGCGGTCGGGACTGACACTGCTCGTGAAATTGGGAGTCACACTCGCCATGCAGCAAGTGGATCACAGAGGGCAGGTCCCGACTGCACGGACCTACCCTTACCCTTATTATATCTGTTTTTTAGCTAGTGACTGCGTTCGCCCTGTGTGTGTGTGTGTGTGTGTGTCTGTACTCCGGTTCAATAATCACAACCATTGAAACAACTCATATATATACGTTGACAGACTACAATGGTCCTCATGCACTCGTGACTCAGTTCGCTAGGCCCTTCCTGGCTGAGCTCCACAGAAACGTTTTGGGTGGTTGCCCCTACAGCGTTCACACACATGGGGGAACTTGCAGTACTTCATGCGACATCCCCCTTCGTTGTACAACCAGCATACCCCGGGGTGGCCTAATGATGGGCGCTTACGCTTGGGTTCCTCCCTCCTATCCACAGGTTGTGGGGTACGTGGTTTTGGCCGGCCCCCACAGATCTCCTGATATAGTGCCACATCCATCCCGGACCGGGATTTCTTCCCTGTCGATGCCATCTTTTCCCTGAACGCCTCATCGTACTCCCTCCAGGCTGGGTGCTCCGCATCGTTGAAGGCCTTAAGGACTGTGAGCATGTGGCTCATAAAGCCCACGGTGCAGTCAGGGTGATGCCGAGCCATTGCCGCCGTGTAGCGGCCGAAACATTGAACCCAGGTGATAATGTTGTGGATGGGTTTTTTGCGTGGTTGGGCGACCTCTAAACCAGGAAGTACCACCAGTTTTTCTGGGTCTGCGTCCCGCAGTGATTGGTCTGATGCTGAGCGTGGTCGAAAGTCCTGCATGTCCACATATTCCCATTTTATCATCCTCGTATGGACCCGTTTCGGGATCGCGCCGAGGCCTTCTCCCAGCCATACCCTTGTTGACTTCTGGGCTGTCCCCAAGGTGTCGTGCGCCACCAGCAAGGACAACAGGGTGCTTGTTTGCTGAGCTACCGTGGAAGTGGTCCCTTGCTCCTCCTTTCCATCCGTCTTTTGCTCCTCTCCCTTTCCTCCTCCCCCTTCCTTGGAGAAGACGGGCACCTCGTCTAGCGCTCCTGCCTCCGGCTGTTTCCCTAACGATGCTGCAACGGGGACAGGGCACAATACATCCCAGGTTCACACACACCAGCATGACCTGCTGGCACAACACCCACCAGTAAGACCTACTGGCATCACACACACCAGCATGACCTGCTGGTCCAACCCCACCCGTATGCCTACTGGCCTTACACCCCCGCATGACCTGTTGGTACAACACCCCCCCCCATATGACCTACTGCCATTACCCACACCAGCATGACCTGCTGGTACCACACCCACCAGTATGACATACTGGCGCTACACACACACCAGCATGACCTGCTGGCACAACACCCACCAGTAAGACCTACTGGCATCACACACACCAGCATGACCTGCTGGTCCAACCCCACCCGTATGCTACTGGCCTTACACCCCCGCATGACCTGTTGGTACAACACCCCCCCCATATGACCTACTGCCATTACCCACACCAGCATGACCTGCTGGTACCACACCCACCAGTATGACATACTGGCGCTACACACACACCAGCATGACCTGCTGGTACCACACCCACCCGTATGCCTACTGGCCTTACACCCCCGCATGACCTGTTTGGTACAACACCCGTATGACCTACTGCCATTACACACACCAGCACGACCTGCTGGTACCACACCCACCAGTATGACCTACTGGCATTACACCCCCCCGCATGACCTGCTGGTACAACACCCACCCGTATGCCCTCCTGGCATTACCCATGCCAGCATGACCTGCTGGTACCACACCCCCAGTATGACCTTATGGCATAGGTGCACGGCCCGCGCCACGGCTACACAAATGCTCACTCCCGTGTTCCACGTACTCACACACCTTCTTTTGGTCCCCCGCTGGAGCCTTCGCCGGCGTCCAGCCGCGCCACTCTGCTCAGTATTCGTTGGACCACTCTCTCCTCCAGGTCCTGAGCGACTCTGGGACGGAGTCCCCCGCCCCTGGGAGTCGTTCTCCTCTCCACTCATTTTATCGTAGCGTGAAACTTTTAGCGTAGAATTTGGTCAGTACCCAGAGACAGCCGTCTCTCCCGTTCCCGACTATCGGAGTAATGGCGCCACATGCTCCCCACGCATGCGCAGTTCTCTTCCTGCGGTATCACCTGTCTGCACCGCACACCCACACACTCCTGTTAACTTAGTTTAACCCCCCGGGTTAAACTGCATTGCCTTCCTCTTCTCTTTAGTGTCTGCAGCCTGAAAGAAAACGAGAAACGTTCCCATAAGTATGGTAGATATTACAGGCGAGCACACAAGACGCTGGATTCCTCAGAGAATACGTAAAATCAGAACCCTTGGACCGTGTAGCACCCTCGCTGCACTCGGGTATATAGCTACGTCCGGCCTCAGGTTTCTGATTTTATGTATTCTCCTCGGACATATATTTAGTGAACATTGAGTGTGTATAAAGATAAGCACAGCCAAGGTAATAAACTTAGGAACCTTACCTGGGACTCCGCACTTGTCGCCCTGTCTGGCTCAACCGTGCCTTCAGTGTCCTTCACTTCAGAGCCTGGCTCCTCGGACCGTGATACCTGGTCCAGTAATAGATCGCTAAAGTTGAAACACTCGACACAAAGAATGCACACTGCCTGTGCATATTTTCAAAAATGTGCGACCTGAAAATCAAGGATATTCCTAAACCTGACTATTCTGCATCTCAAGCACTTGCAGCTGGGGCACATTTTCACAGACAAAATCTAGTACGTGATTATTTTATTTTGTAAGAAAATCACGTAAAACATTACAGTACATGCAGTGCCCGTCACATTATATCCGCCAATTAGGAAACTACGCAGTCGCTTCGCTCGCAAATAAACGTAGCTTTCATGTATGTTCATATATCTGCACATGCCAGTAGTGCTTGCTGTCCAGATGGGGATTCACTCCGAGAGCTGTCGGAAGAACTTACCTGTGTTGAGAAAGGTTATGCAAGATGTAAAACTCGTTGGAAAGATTTGTCTATAACTGTATACAAACAAATACATATAATATTGCTTGTCACAGCACTATAAAGATTTCACAAATACTGTAACCCTCGCCATGTAAGTGCACCGAGGGTCAATGACATTATGCACAAAATCACAAACAGTGACTCATACATACCAAAACTTCGTCTTCATCCTCATATTGCCTTGGCCTCTACATTACGATGATGAGCCACTTAGTATAATACGAGCTGTTGTATACTAAGTACAAAAACACTCACAACAAAATCGGCTGGAGCAAGACCAAACCACACATACTTCCTCGACGGATTTCCGTTATGCTTGGTGGGTAAAATCTAAAAATGCAAGCAACGAACATTATAAAGTATGACCATCATACACGAAACGTGCCATACATGAATTCAAGATAATTTTAAGGCACCAGGGTGAATCCTGTACATTAAAGATATGAATTACATATTGGAAGATGCCATGGAAATTTTTCACAGATACTGATTTCTCAGCTTAAGCCTAACCGGCAAACAGTGCCGTGTTCAAGTGCAAGCCCTAAGCCAATCTTGTGTCGACTCAGCATTTTTAAATCACATTCCAAGGCCTGCGTTTGATCGTCACGTGATCCTGTTTTACCTCCTATGAAATTCGACTAAAGATCCCTAGTCTCTTGCCCAGACCCTCACATGCTACCACGCGAAAGAGGGTCTGGTATATACATAAGGTGCGATTTCTGGATTGTGCTGAATCAGTGTGTGTATGTAAATTGCACAATTACCTGGTAAGCACTCCCATCCATTCTGTTGCTCTGCGCATGAGCAGAACTGGTCAGCATTGTAGATCGCCTTCATGTCACATAATTGTTTGAAATTAAAAAAAGTTGAACACCTTTATTACACGGTACCCTCATGAGAAGAGACGGCTCGTATAATAGGCACACGTGCCTACGTATGAGAAACGTATACTAACCTTTTCTAAAGTACTTGGAGTAACGGGTAGACTAGGGCCGGGAAGTGCTGGAGGTAACCACGATGGCGAAGAGCCCGACGACGACGGTGGTGGCGAAGGTGGCTGAACCGCTTTTGCTTGATCGACAATAATCCACGAACGACAGTTCTGGCAAGTTTTCTACCAAGACGGTGAGAATGGTGGCACCCTCCGATGTCTCCAACGTTGACATCTGAAACACATATGAACGTATTACTGGCTGTGTACGGTTCTACAAAAATATATTAGGTATATACCTTGTTCACTCGTAACTCGTGAGGACGTCCTCACAGATAGCCACTTCACACACACTCGTCCGAACTGCAGCAAGTGTTCGGTGATTTACGCATGCGCGCCTACGTTTACCGCGACGGGTGTGTGCATGTGGCTGGTGACGTTTCCAGGAAGCACGTGAAGGTCTGGAGGACTATATACACCGCGCGCTATTTAATACTGCTGCAAAAATGCATTCAGCCACAACGAAACCACACCCTTCTATACGTCACACGCCCTCATAAATAAATAATTAATATACAGTCCTCTGGAAGCAGACCCCTCTGAAGGTGCACTCATGACACACCGTTGTAAATGGAATTCCAAAAATCACATTTACACAAGTAATTGATGAAACACAATGGATATAATTTTAATTGAAGAAGATCGTACACATGATAAGCAACCCCAGAAAACATAATTAAATTATGAACAACTGTGGAATTCCAAAAAACAACATTTACAACAATTTTTTAAACACAAGCTATTGAAACAAGATAGAATAAACAACTTTTGAATTCCAAAAACACAGGTAATAATGAAAAACCGTGGAAATCCAAAAATTACTTTAAAGATGACCGATTGAAAAAAGATTTCTAGTGGTCTTTTAATGCACCATTAATGTTTCCTTTCACTGATAATCATTCTTTCTCAAACTGCTGAAAGGTTGTACACTGTGTAAAAAGAAATGTAAGGCTTCCAGTTTATGAGCATCCAGAGCATGCTTAGATCCCTTTCCTTTCAAGGTCGAAACCTGGAGAACATCATCCCAAAAAAACGAGTATCTGGCAAGAGCTACAGCAATTTTTCCAATCATGTCATACCCAATGGCTATTGGTTGCAATAACTGGAGTACTACTTTTGGATTGAGTAAAGAATCGGAAGTAGATCGAATTGGTAGTGAATTAGGGCTCAGTGAAGACTGGCCACTTGGCTCACCCTTAAGGGAGGGTACAATTGGACGGTCCAAAATGCTCGATGTAGCGAATGCACGGCCTAAAATGCTCGATGTTGCAAATGGACGATCCAAAACATGTGTCGACGTTGCGGGCTGATACTGACGGTCCAAAACATTAGGTGTCGACGTTGCAGGATATGAAAGTGCCGAAATTGTAGGCTGGTGTGGATCGCCATTTGGCAAAGCAGTCCCAGGTGTCTCGGATTTTATAATGTCAGGTGTGTCTCCAGCCGTTGCAAGTAAGTTGCAATCCAAGCTCAGAAAACTTTCAAGGTCATCAAGGCTTATCCGAGACTCCAAGTCCAATTCGGGCGCTGAATGAGCTGGAATATGCATTTGTCTTGGCATAGACTGGGTCAGTGCACTTCTGTCGACTGACATTGTTGCTGATGCTGATGGAGTGTAAACCGGTCGAGGATATGCCATTACTGGTGGAATAAATTTTGGTTTCGGTGTCACATACAAAGGAGGACTGGACAACTGTGGAAAATAAGGTGACGGACATAACTGCAGCGTCAATGCTTGGCAAGCGAAATATCCGACTTGGAGGGACCCTCCCTGCCAATGTTGATTGGATTCGATCCTGTTGGACATATACCATGTCCAAGCGGTTTTTCAAGCCCTGCACATCCCTTACTACCTCACCAACCAATCCTTCAATAGATGCAAAACGGCGGTCGAAGTCTTTCATCGACGTGAACCAATGATCAAGCTGGACGGACATCCTTTCCTGCTTTGCTTCAATAACCTTAAAGTATAGACTGTATACACCTACAAGGAAGACAAAAAAGTAGTGTAATGACCCAAGTTTGGTCGCTGGCCATGACACGGTAAGTTGATACTAAGAGAATCCTCATGCCTTACAACCACCTTCTGCCACTCGTACCTGTGACTTTTGGATGTGTATATACTTTTTACGTAGATAACGCGGAGTACAAATGTAACGCGTTGCGTGAGCAGCGTGTGCACCAGCGTATACACCTCTTTCTCTGGGATAAGGTGCTCCTTTGCAACTGACCGCCTTCCTGCAACTTTCTTTTTCAATATTACAAACATTAATGCACAAAGAGTATGCCACGCCCTCTGGTTCTCGAGGGCACAACACAAGTGCAGAGTCTGCAGTCTGTAGGCACAAACTATGCACACGTGCAGGATCTGAAATACTCCCAATTTCTAGCCCACGCAACTGAACCATCGCCTCCACAATGGCCAGGAGATTCAGCAATAATACAAAATTTCGTTTTTAAGTGGTGGAAATCAGCATTCCAGCTATTTGCATTGTGCGTAATAATAAAGAACACAATAAATTGGGCCCCAAAGAGTTGGCAAATGATATGATCTTTACAGGTGTGTCTCAGCCTATGAAATCGCTGAAACTAAATTTTGTGGGCAATTTCAGCTTGTAAAAAACCTCTAGGTGTACGTAAAGAAAATACACACTCCAAAATTATATCAGAATGCATTTTCTTAGTGACAAGCTCTCACCTTCAACGCCCCCATCTTTTTCTGGACATCCAGGAATTGAGATTGAGGAAACTGGTGATGTGAAAAAACAATGCATTACTGTTGCACAAAAGGGATGTGCATGTGTATAATTATAACACAGTTTATATGTGAGGTTACTGACAGCCTACATGGTCCACACATTCCTGGTGCTTGTTTCTGACTCTTGTAACACATCTATGACGGCATTTACAAAATGCCACAAAAAAGCATCCCCCTACGAGTAAGGCGCTTTTTCTTACCTACTGCATTACCAACAATAGCTGTTACTTCAGTGTTACCTACAACAGGATCAGTAGTGCTAGGAACATTATGTAGTTAGAATGTGCAATAAAATGTGTAGGCACAAAGCTAGCCTACCTATATCCAGTTTATGTGCAGCATCAGCCATTCGGTGGGAAACCAAAATCCCCGTTGTGAAACAAACACCATTGTATCCCTGCTGGGCCTAACATCAAAGCACACCCCTGAATGTTATAACAATGAGTAACCCACTGCCTCCACTGCCCATACGCGATAACGAGGGAAGTGTATAGAGAACGCAATTAGTGTGATGGAAAGTGTATCAGGGAGTACCATACAAAGGTGTACGCCATGGCTTGAACAGGACAGTATAATACTTTGAGAAGCAAAGATTCCGAGTCTACTGGGACCCCACGTGTAGCAAATTTCCGATGCCCAGGCTTACTGGGCAGCACACACGCCCGAGGCCAGTGCCTGGCAGGCCGAATAAGGACTAAGGACGAAGTTAATATCATACCCACTGTGCAACCAAAAATATGATAATATGCGGGATATTCTATGTGGGTGTGTATACTGTGTACTGCATGTGTGTATACTGTGACCCAGTTAGCGCACAATGCAGTTTGTTTAATCAAGCTAGCTGTTTAGATAACGTAATAAAAGCCAGGTGGAGAAGAGAGAGCCAGGACTCCAGCACAATACCCAGGCAAAAACTAAAAATGCTCATTTTTTCTGCCAATAGGTGGTATCCGTATTCCATAAAATGGAGTAAAATGTATGGGAAAGCATAGGAAATGGGTTTTGGATTTCAGGTTTGTATGGTAATTATTTTAGGACCCACTGTACCACTTCTATACTACACTAACATAATAATATCTGGTAGCTAACGTACCCGCAGAGCCAGAGGACCCTTCCTTGGTGGGAGCGGCATGCTTTGAGCCAGTAATAATAGTCCCTTTAAAAATACAAGGAAAGAGACATATAATATACGGGCATGTCCAAAGTTTATTAACGCACCTGACGGCCTTCGTGATCTTCTCCGCTTAGCTGCAGGCCCAGCCGATGAAGCAGGAGAGTTAGATCACCCCCGCTTAGCTCTTTCCCCTGCCTGTCGCGGTAAAGTGGATTCAGTTTTCCTTGGCGGTTGCCAGAGGGGGTGAACCATCGGGACTGTCGGCGTGCTGGTGGGCATCTCGCTACGGTCTCTTCTTCTCGGTAAAAGTCCACTACACCCTAAAAATGTGACTTGCGATACTGCCCAACGACTACCACATCCCCAGACTGCAAGTTGGATCTCGAAATGTTGTCCTCTTTCGACACGGAACGTCCCGTTAATTTTAGAATTCTCTCCATGTAGCATTCCCCATCGTATTTAGTGCCCTTTTCCAAACAAATGACAGGGAACGAAAGAGGACCAGTCAACTGGCATAGCTGCCAATGTTCGACGTCGTTCGTGTAGCGGCGACGGCGGCTTTTCACGCCAGATGGTGGATGCCGCCTAGAGCCTATCCACGTATGACGTACACGAAGGCACACGAGACACACACACGGGCAGGTACCAGGTGTAAGGAGCTTCGATGCCGGCTGCTCTCGTTCTCTCTCCGCACGTACGCTAGAAGAACGGCACACTGCCACGTGGCCGAAGTTATTATACGCGCGTACCCGTCTCCCCGTCGCTTAGGCAACGCCTCGGATGCGCCTACGCGCTGGGGAGAGTTTCTCCCCAGCGTGCTTCTCCCCGTGCTGCAAATACTCCCCTAGAAAGGTCATGCGTTGGAGGTGCGTAAGTCTAGGGATAACACTCCCCAGGGAGTGGTTGTTGCACTTATTTTTCCTTGTACCGTATGTAGTCAGACTTTCGTTCACATAGCTCTTACCAATTCTGAGTTGCACTTGACGCATGTAGTATGGCCATTATAATCTATTGCCTGGGGCCGTTTTGTTGTTAACCCTCAGCGCGCATGCGCAGCGAGGGTTGCGGTAGTTGGTCTGTCGGCCTGTCTGTCTGTCTGTCTGTTTGTCCGCGCGAGTTCTCGCACTACAGGCTACGAGGCGGTCAATGAGTGGCACCAACGACGTTAGAACTAGATTTTAACGTGGCGATTTTGGCGATTTTCCTGAAATGACTGCGTTCCAGAGATGTGACGTGAGGACAAGCGAAAAAGCCAACGTGCAATCGATCGTGCACGCGCCATCGCCGGCAGGCTACGCTGGCACGCACGCGTCATGTCAGGAGCATGTGCATACGCCACGTGGTTGCATAGGATCCGACGGCCTTGCAATTTGAGTGTCTCTCCTCTGTCACTTTTGATCTCTGTTCACTTTGTTCCCAATGGATAAGAAGCTGAGAAAGGTATGTCCGCAATGTAGTATCGTGAGACGAGCAGTTTGTGGATGCGGCCATGCCTTCCCATCTAAACGTTAAAAGCACAGTCTGGCAGTATGTTGCAAGCATCGAAACACAGAAGAGAAGATAGAGCAATGCAAATAAAGCAAATGTGAGAGCCTCTGAAACACCTGAGAAATTGCTCTAACCGCTAAACCCTCTGATTCAACTAGCCGGTGTTACGGCGAGACGCGTATTACTTGTTCAGCATGAGTCAAAAAATGTTTCCGTTATCGTGCAATTCTGTTCCAGAGAACGGTAATTACCGTTCGTTTCCCGTTTTCGGTGGCGGTACCATTCTGTTTTGCCTAGTGAATCGTTCCGTTTAGTTTCGTTTATGCGCCTTGACTGTGCCATCGAACACGTGAGCGATTAGCGATCTGGGGCTACGCCCACTTTTGAAATACGCGTCCCAAGGCCTCTCCTTGTCGTGAGGAGGCCTAGAACACGAAAGCGCGGCTGGGAAGGTGCTCCAGCGAGCCTGGGTTTCTTCTGCGAAAAAAGTGGCACTTGGACTCTGCGCATGGTACCGAACAAGACGAAACGAAACGGAACGGAACCGTACAAGAACGAAACAAAACGTTACGGAACGGCGTTGCATGCGGTTTCCAGTTGAATAATTTTGAAATTTATTTGTCATATTCGACGCGTCCTACATTACGGGAAATAAAAGTATGCGCGCTCACGCATGCAGTCACAAAAGTATGTACTTTCTATGTACATCACGAACTGTAGCGTGAGATAGTTATTGGCATCCTATTATCGGTGCCTTGCTGTAGTGAATATCACTGGATATTTCCTCATCATGTATGCATCTAGCTTTCAGTCTTGCATCCTGTTTTATATGTTATTAGAGTCTGCATCATTTGTCGATGTTACTCTGGAAGTTCAGAAGGATAATTCATCATTACCCACAATTAAAGACATAGTAAGTTTGTTGAAAGTAATGGTTCCTTGTTCTCTTTGTTAGATACGAGTGGAAAATATTAAATAAGGAGAGGTACGTAGTTAATTAAACTGAGTGCTTGAGCAGGATTCAATTGAAGTGAAAGCTTCAGCAGGATTCGATAACTTAAGGCAACTGCAGTGCCAAGCGCTAAGGGAGTAGTAATGTCACTTTTAATGGTGTTCCCATAGTACAGAACAGCCAGCCTTAGCGCCCTGTCCCCTTTATTCGTCAGAAGGAGGGGTTGTGGTGGTCGTACAGGGTCCCCCTGCGCCAGTTAAATTACCCACTTGATAAAAAAGGGGTTATGTAATACCTAGCTTATCTTGATTACCTGGTGAATACCCACAAATGAGCTGCGCCAATGCTGAAGTTATTTTTTGTGTATCCTTTGACAGTAACCCCGGCCGCAGTCAGTGTTCTGGTAAGCCGCGCCGTAAGCTCATGTCGCGTGAGGCCCTGATTGTTAACAATGGACCTGGAATGGCGTCCCTAGTAGCGAGATATGCCCACATTGCCTTAACTTGGCATAGGGCTGTGTCTGTCTTCCCCAAGTACAACTGGACCCCTTGTCGGAAAGGGTCAGTCTTAGATTGTTTGATAGTGATCTGCACCACTGTGGGGGCCAGCTTGTCTTCCACAGCAACGTCGGCAAGGGACAGGTGAACCGGGTCGAATGGCCAACAAACAGCAGCAATGTGTCCTTGGAGGTGGGCAGGGCAAGCAGAAATGCGAGGTTGCAGAATTCATTGTAGCGTTTCTGGCCAGCCTGATACGACCTCTGAGTGGATGATGCTAGACCCTTCTGATAGTAGCTGCAAACAGCTCTTTGAATTCCCAAGAGATCCAGTCCGTGCCTTGCAGCGCTATTATCTGGAGGAGCTCGGCTGGAAGGGGTGTTTGCTGTTGGTCGGCCTGGGGGTTTGTAACCAAATGTTGTAGCTAGATAGCGAGGTTGCAGAATTCATTGTAGCGTTTCTGGCCAGCCTGATACGACCTCTGAGTGGATGATGCTAGACCCTTCTGATAGTAGCTGCAAACAGCTCTTTGAATTCCCAAGAGATCCAGTCCGTGCCTTGCAGCGCTATTATCTGGAGGAGCTCGGCTGGAAGGGGTGTTCGCTGTTGGTCGGCCTGGGGGTTTGTAACCAAATGTTGTTTCTAGATAGCTGATCAGCAGTGATATTGTGGGCGCCAGCCAGGTGCTCTATGTTGAGGCAGTGCCACAAAAAACCAGAGACAGTGCAGCAGGTGAATGATCAAGGGGTCTTTTGAAGACACATTTTTGACTGCTGACACCACCGCTATGTCTGAGACAGCACTACTATGCGCTTCATACGCCGCCCCCACACTGCGCAGGAGAGCACTATGGGAACCAGTTCCTTGGCCATAATTGCCACAGGGAGCCACTCTGTGGGCCATTGCCATTTGTACCAGTTGCCACTGAGATAGCCCCCACACCCCCAGTTGCCGGATGCATCAGTCTGAATGGAGAGGCTCGGGGGCTGAGGGTAGCCTGCCACTTGGAGAAAACCGGTCCCATTCCTGACCTCCAAGAACATGTGCCTCCATGCGAGGTCAAAAATGGAGTTCCGGGACCCGTGCTGCTTTGCTGTACATGCCTTTAGGATCCATTCTAAGAGGTTGGCAGCGATATCCAGGAGCTGACCTTAGGCCAAAGGGAAGGCATGTGTCGATGTGGAGAGCACCTTTCCAGGACATAGCCAGGAGGTGCTTGTCTGCTGGGATGCACTGGGATAAGCCGAAACACACTCTATATATCTATTTTTGCTAGCATAGGGGCCCGGGCCGCTGTCTAGTATCTTGCCCACTGCGTCGTCAACTGAGGCGTAGGACATTGAGCAGAGCTCCTTTTGGGACTCCGTCGTTCACACTGTGTCCTTTGGGACTGGATAGGTCGAAAATAAGGCGCCATTTATGGGGCTGATGGGATTTGGGAATTACTCCAAACCTGCTAACATGGCCCATGCAAGCCTCAGGTGTGAATGGGCCGGCTACTCGATTCTCCTTCTGGAGATATTCTTCGACCACATCTGGGTGCTCCAGGGCAGATGGTAGGTTGCGTCGCGCTGGCCATAGTGTGTTGAGAGGGGAGCTGAACCCATTCGCTAAGCCATCGAAAAAGAATTCTACCAGCTCCCAATTGGAGTGATCGACCAGAAGTCTTCCATGCTGGGAGACCTAGGGGAGTTTTGATCAAAGAGGCTGCTCTGTGGACGAGAGGTCGCTGAGGTGCTGCTGCTGTCTGTCGCTGCCAAGCATGTACCCAGGCTGCTTCCGGAATAGCCGGGTCATTAGGCGGGGCCTGTCAGGAGGGGTCAAGTTCAACTTCAAGGCAGGGAAAGTGGCTCTTTTCCTGGGGTGGAGGGTTAGCAAGATATATAATGCCTGCAAGGTGTGCCTGTGGTTTCAACCACAATGGGCAATTCTGTGACCCAGTGTAAACTCATCATGTGACCCAGTGTAAACTCATCGTTTACACCCAGCACTTTCCCACAGGCAGTGGGTAGCCTACCTAGCAGTGAGGTATATATATAAATGTAGCAAAAAATGACTGGAGCCAGCAGTATGCTGTGGCTGCAACAAGATGAGGCAACTAATAAGGTTATGGAGATCGGGCCCCTAAGACTAATGGGGTCTGAGTTTAACTGATGCTGTTCAATATGGCTTGAACCGTTATTGCTGCGCTGGCTGCACCAATTGCTGTGATTGCAGCGCTTGTTGCACTTGTTTCACTTGTTGCAGAGGCTCGGGGTTGCGGCTGTGCCATTTGGGAAGGGGAGTTATTGCGGGGTTTTAGCTGGCTGTCGCCTTGACTGCCGCTTAGGGCAATTGATGATCTTGTGCCCTTGTCAATCATGGTTGGGTCGTTATTGCAGGGTAGACAGATGTTTTGGTAGCTGCAGTTGTGGAAGTCGCAGGCAGACTGGCTCGAGAAGTTCCACGACTTGCAAACTGGGTTCGATGAACGTGCTCGAGAGTTCGAGGATGAGGTTCCTGTGGATTTGGCGCTCGTGGCCCACTCACAGCACAAAAATAACAGGTAAAACAGAAGTGTAGGGCAGTACCATCGGAGAGGTCAGCTAGCAAGACCTATAGGCATATATACCATATTCCACAAGGTGGGGTCGACAGTGGCCCACTTAGAGCCTGGTGTGCCGGCAGCCATTTGACGGAAACGCCTGTCATACCCGAGCCTGGTATCCCCTTCGTACTCTCTGGACGCTTCGATGAAAATGGACTGATAGCCAACCAGGTCTATGGTTCAGTCCGGCGACTTGCTGACCACCACCGCCATAAACACCCCGAAGCACTGAACCCACTCGGCGATTGAGGTGATCTGGCTCTTGGGCCGCTTTGACCCTTTCTCCGGGGTGACTTTACGCAACTGCGCCATCATCGCGTCTCCCACCGACTTCACCAGTTCCAGCACATCAGTTCGCATAAGGTAGGTTCCAGTGTCCGAATCACTGGTCATCATTTGCCTTGGAGGCCTAAAATTTGACTGCTCCTTTAAACTTGCTGCTTCCTGCTGTGAAAATTAGGCAAGCTTTTTCTTTTTCTCCTCCTCTGTTACAGCTTCTTGAATGGAAGAGCGATGATCCTCGCATAGCTTGCATTCATCACTGCGAGGAATCATAAAGACAATGTGAGGCAGACACTGGTGCCATGTATCAAGAAAGCTTCGATACTCCATGTATTTCTCATGGTTTTCACAGCATGTTTCACGATACTTTTGATGAATTTTGTGGTTCTGATTAGCAGGTAAATAGGTAGGAGCTGTATTTGCTCTTCCTCGAGAAGCTGCAGGCTGCGGGAGTCCAAACACAAGGGCATGAATTTTTAATGAACTCCACAGCGTTTGAAACAACATTGAATGGGTAAGCATTGTAGGCTTTTCTACCCTTGTTACCGTGCTGTCGTGGGACTGGTCCACTTTCACTAATGTGCTTCCTTAGTGCCCGCAGAGTATAGGTGCCTATATCATGTATGTAGCAAAAGGCATTCTGACACACCAGCCTGAAGCCAAACATACTGGCAACTTATTCGTTGCTTTTTTGTTGCCTTTCGTGATGGAGCATGAGTAACAGCTGTGCTTGCCTATTAGAAATAGATCACGCTCACCCTTACTAGGTTGGTTTTTTGCTTTCAGCGGCTCATTTAAAGGAAGGTGCCTCAGAAAAACTCTTAGACTGAATTTTCCCACAAACCTAGTTAGGAGTTAAGAACCCTAACTTTATGTGCACAATCTAGAGGCATCTTTTAGGCCAGAACAATTTCACCGCTCACCTTTAGTTTGTGGACAATATGCGAAAATGGTGGTTTTGAAGGTCCCTGGGGGTTAGGATTATTTCTAGAGTTATAAAGTCTGCAATACTTACGTACGTAGTTCTGCCGTATTATGCAAGTAGCTGCTGAAGTAAATGCGAGGCACTCTTTTTTCGTTAGAGTTGCAGCTGCATCCGAGCATGCTTACCATGCTTTATGTATAGGTGAGGAAAAGGACGGTTCCTGTGGCCAAGCATACTGCATCATTGAAATGGAACTCATGCATGCGCACCTAACCGACGCTGCTAGCAATAGACGGCTGGCTTCAGCTCTTTTTATCATAAATCCTACTAGTGTTCGTGGCTGAACAGTCATTGAGAAACCTCAGCTACAATTCACTGGTGACGTTCACTCTTGATTTGATACACCAAGCCGCTTGATATCAAATCTCTGCGTTCCGTAGTGGATTAAAATTTTTGCGCGCCACGTAGTATTGCGGAATAAAAAACAAAGCAAAAGAAAGTCAGACTAATCCATCAATGGAAAGAGGGAGGGTAGGATGTCGGTGCATCCACAGACCGGCGTTTCCTCGCCACAGGGCTATAGCAAGACGACCAAAAAGGTGTTTCATCGTGTCCGCTGTGTTGGTGGAGTTTAGTCGTTGTCCTAGGGCACGACCTATCAAGCGAATGGTGGAAATAGCACCAACCCCCAAGTGTCTCTACTACAATGGGGATGAAATCAACTCCGGCTAAATGGTAGGCAGGAAGGTTGGATATCAGCTTCCGTCGGACCCCAAAACCTAGGGCATGGCCAGGAGAAAAGGTGGCTTCGGCCAGAGTTAGCTGCTGCAGTAGGGAATAATGCTGACATCCAGGGCAACTGGTCTTCCATGGCCCCAGTTTTGGAGAAGAATATCTGCTGGACGGGAGCTGGAGCCGGGCACTAGGTTGGAAGCTTCCTTTGTGGTGGCTAAGGCAGCACACTGGGCTGCGCTGAAAAGCACATCCCGGATCCCATTGTGGCGAGCAATACGATCACCATTGCCTCCACAGCCCACTTGGTGGTCCCCAAATGGATCAGCTATTCCATGGCACTCTGGACAAGTGTAAGAGGCACTGTGGAGCAGGATTCCCAGCCAATAACGTGAGCAGGAGCGGAACTCCCGGTAATGGAGATGGAGACCCAGTGCGGCCGAAGGGACCACAGTTAGCCAATCACCAGCATGAGGCAGCCCTGTTGAAAGGGTTAGGGCACGAGACCGGGTGTCCGGAGCCGATAAGGGGAGGCGTTGATGCGCTACCTCGTCGATCGCACGAGAGAGTGGTCGCAGATGAAGGGGGGGCGTCAAGGTCAGACCAATCAGGGCGAGCGGCAGCCACGGCGAGGGAAACGGGAGTAGACGTGGAATGAGGGCCGAGACCCGGGGAGCGATGCAAAACTCTCTTGACTATCGGTAAACTCTGGGCAGAGGAGGCGAGGAAGGCAGCAGGAGCATGGGGAAAGGCACTTCGGAGATTGATGCCCCCAAGGCTGCTGGGGAGGGATGCTTTGAACCACAACCAGTCAGACACAGGCCCCCCAATTGTAGTCTCCAAAGCCTCGCGGATAGCACTGTCGAAATATTTAGCAGCGTGGCAAATGTGGCTGATTGGGCAGGTACGAAGAATAAAAGAGACCTTGGGAAACGACGGACACGAGCGGAGGAGGGAGGTCTCCATCTGAGAGTCACCTAAGTCTCACAGGGCACCCAAGGGGGACTTCAACTTTGCAATCTGCCCCTTAAAGGCCTCCTCGCTGAAGGAAGGAGGGCCAATTGGGCAGCCAAGGAGGGTGAAACCACATAGAGTGACGGGGATGTCGGCGGGAAGAGGGGAGAGTGCGGCGTCCACTTCCTCTGGGATGAAAAGTAGAGACTTTGATCGGTTTAGGTGAAGTCCCACTGAGGCCCCATCCTCTTCAATCATGTGGAGGGCGGCTGCTAGGTCCTGGGGAGATCCCATTAGGGTACCATCATGGAGGTACCAGGCATTCAATCCAAGGGTTAGAAGCTCAGACGTGATGCGTTCAACAATAGGGTGGAGTGCGAGAGAAAAACCCAATGGCCCCAAAGGAACCCCCCACAGCAGCTGAAGATGGTGTTCGATCCAAGGAGAAGGTGAGGTTGGGTGGAGTAGCAGGACTCCATCCATGCTGACAAAGAAGGGATGCGCCGCCGAAACTCCGCAAACATAGCTTCTCTGTCGACGTTGTTGAAAGCATTGCAAAAATCCAACAAGAGAGTCCAACGGTGCGCAGGTGATGTTGAAGCCATCAAGTGGGAGACAGAATGAACAATATCTTCACAGCCTCCCTTGACTTCTACACCCAGGGGTGAGTGCATTTAGAGCCTCCTGACGGGTGACAGTGGAGAGGGGTCCGTCAAACCATTTCCGGAGACGACCTCTCACGCGCTGGAGAATTTCACGCCATGGGAGCCTGTGTCCCACAGCTAGACTAGCTAGCACACACTTGGGGAGGATGAAGAGCCTAGTCCATAACCCCACATCTGCAGGTTTACGAACGATGTCAGTGAGACAGCCGTGGAGTGCCTTGGCCCAGCAGTCTCTGACTCCCTTGGGGATATGTTGGAGAGTGAGAATATAAGACTGGAGGATGGTTGACAAAGATGGCAGTGCATTCAAAACTGGAGAGGAAGGCACAGGGGTAGGGAGCTGCGGTTGCCTTGGACGGGGAGGGGTAAAAGAAAGATAAGTGGTCGTGGAAGACGTCGAGGCGGCAGCAGCCAACCCGCTTGTGGTGGGAGCTGAAGAAACTGGCGCTGCTGTCTCAGCAGAAGTGGTAGGTGGCGCGGACGTCGGAGGGCTTGGCGGCGGCGGGAAACTGGGGCGAGGGAGAGAGAGACAGTTATGGCAGGTTCCTGTTAGATCTCACGTCTGTTAGATCTCACGCAGACACAACGAATACACTTCGACCGCCTATTACATCAACAGCAGCGTTGTAAAGGCCCAGGGGAAGACGTAGATAACGATGAGGACAACGAGACCATCTTCTTGTGAAAGTCGAGTGTTTTTGCAGAATTACGCATGCGCGGCATATTGCCACGCCCATCCGTGTAATACGTAATTCCGCACCACTAAAGTGGCACGCGGAATTGCGGAGCAATTACGTGCGCGCCATTTAAGTAGCACGCGGCACCCGGCACCCATAGTGTTATGGCCTGACACACACCTGTCCACGTAGCGACTCGTAGCAGGTCTATAGGTGCACTCCTGCAAAGGGACAAGGTTATTGCCATATAATGTAACTCCCTGATAATCTGCACACAATCCTTACTAATTTCCCTCTTATACCTACCACATAACATGTATGTTGGACCCTTGCATTTACAGTCCTAAACATAATGCAATAGACCAGTTTCACGAATGCAAAAGTATGCATGGCACGTAAAGTGGGCGGAGATAATTGAACGTGACGTCACATCCGGAGTCCCGTTCTGGCTCCAGCAATGTATTGCGTTCTACGAAGAAACTGGAACCGTCCGTACTTAGAGCGGCGCAGCACGTAGCTCTTACGGTATGCTCTATTTATAAGTTACTTTTGCGATATTACAGTAACTGTAGTATGCGTGAGAAAAAGAACGGACGCTCTAGCTTGTTCCTGCGCGGAGATCTGGGCTGAGAAAGGATAGTTGTTAGCATCATGCCTGGAAATCGATGTGTTCTGTGTGTTCTATGTGGCTCTACACGTGCAACAGACCCTGGAGTCTCTTTTCCCAGGTTAAGCTGATCGCTCCTTGCTCAGGTCTCCACCAGGAAAGCGTCGGCTTCACAGCCGAGAATATGGCGTCAGCACCTAGCTGTAGATTTGCAATCCACCTCGCTCTAGCCGTTTTTCAGCCGGGGAACGGTGAAGAGAGGCTCCAGGGTCTGTTGCAAGTGTAGAGCCACACAGAACACATCGATTTCCAGTCATGATGCTAACAACTATCCTTTCTCAGCCCAGATCTCCGCGCAGGAACAAGCTAGAGCGTCCGTTCTTTTTCTCACGCATACTACAGTTACTGTAATATCGCAAAAGTAGCTTATAAATAGAGCATACCGTAAGAGCTACGCGCTATGTCGCTCTAAGTACGGACGGTTCCATTTTCTCCGTAGAACGCAATACATTGCTGGAGCCAGAACGGGACTCCGGATGTGACGTCACGTTCAATTTAAAACTAATGCATTCCTTGTGCCGTTCGTGAAACTGGTCTATTGGTAACGTTCAACCTATAACGTTCCCACTTTGTTTAGACAACTGTGAACTTGCATATGCTGTCTAAAGTTTCAGGAGAATGCGATTACCCTTAAAATATTCTGCTCTGCATATCACCGAGGCTGTGTCTCTCCCTCTATGTCTTTAATGCTAGTATGCTATGAAACAAGAAAATGTAATTTAATATTTCCAGGTTCTAATCCCATTTATGTATATAGGAAATCAGAAACATGCATGTGCAATTGCACTGCATGTTGTCTAAAGGGTGAGGTGGAAACGTTTATGGAAAAGGTCTGGAATGCCAACAGCAGCAGTTATCGAAATCAAATGTCTTTCGATTTAAGTGTATTTTCGTTTAACATGCATTTTACGGAATCAAGAACCCACGTATTACGGCAGCTATATTATGAAAACAAGCACCGGTGCTCATTAACCTGATACTAAGGTATTCATATTTTACCACCATACAATCTTAGAAGTATGATGCCCAGAGTGAGCTATGGGCATCTAGAATCTTTAGCGTAATCATTTTATTACAACTCTGATGTTCACGGGTATGTTGTAGAGAGGTTGACCATGGACAAACAGAAATCAGTAGTTAATGGGCTGCTGGTGCCTGAAGCTGGTGGTAGATGTTAACTCCGTGTATTTTCTCCAACAAGGATGTAATTAGGTTATGGCACACGGTGATGGTTTCATCGGCCGACTTTAGTAATCAGTACAACCTCGGGACCGAAGAATCTTCAAGGCTAATTTTGTGCGGCCGCACTTGGCTCACTTAACACCGTGCAGACTGCTCATGCGAATCAACAGAAAAAAGCGACCTAACCAGTTGAAAGTGTGTACACTGACTTACAGATGGCACTGGAGGCTGAGACAGGTCTCTCAACCCAACCTGCCTGTGGTTGCGAACACACGCGCAGTGCATCGGACAACGCCCCTGCTCGGCGCATCCACATGGCTCACTGATGCTGAGTTAGCAGCAAATGGTGTTGTTCAGTGTCTACTGTGGAAGAGTTCCACTATGGACCGTAGTGACTTGCAGCGAGAAAGGAACGATCGCTTGATGTCCGTGCACACCTTGGAATTTGGAGACGCTCAGTGGAAAAATGAGCGCTTGACCAGAGCTATCCCAATATAGAGCGTCTACCGATCCTCTAATAATCCGCAGGTGTTGCCTCTCTTCTGCAGCCTATTTTTCTGAAGGACCTTATTTAAGAGGTTGTTGTTGTCGCGTTACTATAGACATGGATCTCGGTTAGGTCTGACCCACCCTGCATGACACAAATGCTCACATCTAGGCCGAAGCTGGTGGCATGGCGTTGATTGTGGACAAAGTCGTGGATGTGCTGCCATACTCCAAACACACATATCATCAATGTATCTCATCCACATTGATTGACGAGTCAGTGACGTCCTTCTGATTCGTGAGTGAAAATAGGTGGGGCTCTTCCGACTCCCGTTTTATGTCTGTAGACATCTTCACCAAACTGGAAGTAGCTGTTCTTGAGAACACATTGGCGGAGACTTGACCTCATCAAGGCTGAGGCCAAGATGTGTCAACGTCGTCCTGTTAGTATTTATGCACCTTAAAGGGTGCTGTTATGCCATCATCCACTGGGATTATCGAGTAGAGGGCTGATACATCCATGGTGAATAGCAGATCATGTGTGCAGTCAATCCGGAAACGTGCAGTGGAGCCTGTTGATGAAATCTTGTTTGTTTGACAGATGGGCTGGTATGAATTTGATTCAGGATTATCTCAATCAGCCAGGAAACTCTTTAACAGAGAGTGTCACTCGCTCTCTTGGCTCCCTATGTGCGAGATTTGTGCACTAAAAAAGAAAAGTTTCTTTGCAGAATTTAATTTTTATGTTATATGTCATAATTCATTGCTTGCTTGTGGTCTACTGGGATGCACACTCTACGCTTTGTTTATGATAGCGACCACTCAATCTGCGCCTTAGTCAGGGCTTGCCCCTTGCTGTATGTATGTGCAGCTGTACGGACGCAACTGTCACTGTATAGAGCGATAGCTTCTGCAGTTATTTCTTCGAGCTAAACAGAATCCTTGCAAGTGCAGCGGAGTAGACTTTACTTTGTTGGCCAACAACTAGTGAGAATGAGACCTGGCTTTCTTGCTACTCAGGAGATTGCTGATGTTTTATTTTCACAAGTGAAAACATCATTTCTCTGAAATGAAGACGGGTGTAGAGATGGCACTTCATGAAAAGGAGGAAAAAAGAGACTGTGCGAGGTCAATAATCTTAACCCCATCTCTTCATCTTTGTCCATGTAGACTCTTTATTTCTGTGGCAGTATAATCAATACATGCGAAATGTGGAAAAAGATGAAGGGATTGGGTGATTAAGATCATTGACCTTGCCCAGTCTTTTGTCCCTAGATTCACCACTTTTTTAATGCGAAGAAGTTTCTGCTACGAGCTTTGATTCATCTGCAGAAGAGCCCTCACTTTAATGCTGGCACTAGATGAGCCTCGTAGGGAACGCTCTGTTTAGCTCTTGGTATTTTCTGAACTACAGTTTCAGCTTCAGGATTCGCAATCAAAGATGAAGATACCTTGTTCTAATGCGGACAGCTGTCGATTTTCGTGCCTTCGTAATTGTGCATTAGAAAAGTGCAGCCCTTCATTTATAAAAAGGTGTAAATGTTGATGATTGTGTTAGACGATTTGTTGCTTTGATTCAGATTATCGCTATGTTCAGTGGGCTCAGTTCAACATAATAATGCAACTTACCGTACCTGCTAAGATCCTAAGGGCGATTCACCTTGCTCTGGTAGCCTATATTTTAATTGAACTTCTGCTTCTGCATCTCATGTAAGCATGCCGTTAAGTGTACCGAGGTTTAATCTGAAGAAAAACGACAAAACCATTTCTCCACATTGCTTTTTTTTCATGATTATAATAGGTACCACGGGTTGTGGTCTGTCTTAATTATTATGAAGGCCATCAGGGACGTACTCCTGTAAAAATAAAAGGATTCGTATAAAGCGTTTTACAGATTTTGTTATAAATTCTCTGAAGGATCACACTGAGAACAGACTGTTTGTAAAGAGGAGCCTCGCAAGATGTTTTGAAGCAGTTTCAGATGTAAAAACCAGTCTCTCTGATTACTCACTTTCCCAGGAGCAAAATGGTCAGCAATATACATAGACATAAAGTCCGTGAAATCTACTCACGTTAGTAGCTTAAGGCCATTTGCATTGTGGCATTCCGAGACACTACGTGAAGGCTTCTGTTGTGCATAAATTTCAACGGTCTAGATGCCTAACATGTTTAGTATTTACTCAAACTGATTCACACATTTTCCCCATGTGCACGGGTTGTGTAGGGAGACAACTCGGTGGGCACACTATGCGAGTTACAAGATTTTGTAAGCACATTTTCACATGTGAGTGCATAGTACTAAGTGAATATCTAGCGGGAGTGAGCTTCAACCCAATGAGCCAATTTTCCAGCATTCTGCCTGGCGATGTCACACACACCGTAATGTTGTACATGATTAATAACTGAACAACCAGCAATGCAGCCAAGGAGCGAGAAACACGCCTTTCTCGGTGCAAGAGAGTGGTCATTTGCAAGACGGAGCTTGCAGGAGTCAGCGTCCCGCTTCAGAAACACCCGACGAGCGGGAAAAAAACCTACGGGCATGGCGTATGACATCTCACGCAACATAGGCACCAAGCTATAATTTCATCGTTATAACATATATATATAGCGCAAGTATATACAACCATCACGATTACTAGCGATAATAACTACCTTTATCGTTCCGTTGAAATTTTTAATATGACACAAAAACTTCTGTTACTTGCTGAAACATTTTTCCTGTAGCTACGTATCTACAGGTAAAATGTTTCAGCAAGTAACAGAAGTTTGTATAGTCGCAGTGAAACTACCAGAATAAAGTAGCAATGGGCCTCTCTGCCGTGAGGACTTTCGACAACCAGGCATTCTGTATATCTCTTTGAACAGAAGCAGTGTCGTTGCCTTGCCCGCTCTCGGTTTCGTAATCGTCACTGAAAAAGACGAGCCTCTCGGTCGTGAGGACTTTCGATGGACGGGCGTTCTGTCTGTCTACCTCTTTGAACAGAATCAGTGTCGTTGCGTTGCCCGCTCTCGATCTCGTAATCGTCACTGGAAAAAGACGAGCCTCTCGGCCGTGAGGACTTTCGACGGCCAGGTGTTCTGTCTGTCTGCTTTTTCAACAGAAGCAGCATCGTTGACTTGCCCGTTGTTGATCTCGTAATAAAAGACAACGTGAGGACTTTCGACAGCAGGGCGTTCTGTCTGTCTACCTCTTGGAACCGAAGCAGCATCGTTGCTGGACGTGAACTGAACCCCCCGGCCCAAAATTTGTTGAAGCGCGTAATATCAGCACATGCGCATAACTACGACGACTGTTCATTGTATATATATGTGACAGGCTCTGAGAAAACGACCCTTATGACGCAAATTCGCAAATTATTTTTGTGCGCTACGCCGAAAGTCCTATAAAAGCTCAATAGTTTGCCGTTTGTTTCAGGGGCGTAGCCCGTTCCGTCGTAGTTATGAGCACAAGCGCAAGTGCCATTCCGCTGCATCTAACGTGAAAAATCGCGTCTAAAGGTGAACTTCCGGTGTCAAATTTCAACTTCCGTATTCTTGTAACAAGTCCGTGTTACAACATTATGCGCGCATCCGGCCGCATTCATTGATACGCCGCTAGGTAAACGTAGTAAAGAGGAATTCCCGTTTACATGACTCCGTAAAAGGTTTGATTATTCCCGTGTCATGTTTCCTTGTAATTCCGCGTAACAACGGCATGAGTAACGGTGCTTGCCTGGAACCCAGGGCCATCACTACGGAACGGAGTTAGTGCGTCACACTTGCGAAGATTATAGACGATAGACAGAGGTACTAGAATACAAGGAAAAACGGGAATCGGTGAATTACGTAGTTCGCTGTAAAACCGCTGCTACTACAACAATACTACGTGCGTGATAAGGGTCGTTTTCTTAGAGCCTATCACATATAGAAAATTCCACCCGAAGAAACCACTACGGGGGCTCGCTCCATTTGCCCAATAATTCACAAGCATTTTAGCTATATATGAACCTGTTACACATACTTAATCTAAGTCTTATATTACCCTGTACTCTGAACTATTATTGACCTACATATTCAAAATTGTGTTACATTCCAGTCACATAAGCAAGTTGTATTGGTCTGAATACCCAAGAATACAAGTTTTAATATAAAGAACTGTCATAATTATTTGTAACCGAATAGAGAGTGTAAGTGGTTTGCTGATCATCTTGCTTTGCTGATCATCTTGCTTTGTCCCAGTTATTACGTGAGCGAGAAGGTGCATACCATTATAAAAAACGTCACAGTCAATTTTGGGCGTGTACTTTAATGTGACGTGCTGAAAACAGGTGAGGTTTTTTCTGAATGAAGCTATCCGCAGTATAAGTGTCTCTTTTTGAGTTGTTTTTGGTTTGCCTTTGCACATCGATGCATGGATCAAAGCTTTGTACATACGCTCCAGGGAGCTCTATGTGTTAACCTCTTCTCTTTAGATGTAGTGTATTAACTAAACATGTTCCGTTCAGCTCACTGTGAAAATTGTAAATGTCAGCTCACTGTGAAAATTGTAAATGTAAATCTGGGCTTTTCAAGTGCTGAAATCATACGCGACATTGCAGGACACCGAGTAGTTCTGAATGTAATATGGTACACCTGAAATGTTAGGAAAAATCTTCGCCAAAACTAGCAGTCTCTACCATGCCTTCTCTCTCACACACAGACAGCCTAGGAACAACAGCCTAACTTAGCATTACCTTTACTTAGACCAATCATTAATAATTCATGAATCGGAATCTTTGATGTTATCAGCTACTATGAGTATTCAAAACAGCTAAGTAACCCAGACAGCTGTGGTTAGGTGCCTTAGTTGAGCTAAGACACCTAGTGGAGCTAAAACACTTGTAGATACTTCACATTTTAGAGTGTTCAGTGACATTTTACATATAATATGTACAAGTTCCTGGCCATTTCATGAAAGTGTGACATAAACTCATGAAAATTAAGTGTGATACTTGATGAACAACTGAAATAAAAGCAATGACCGGCCTTTGAAATGGCCTTAGGATCTCCCTGCCTCCTTATCTAGTTTAGCCTTTTTAAGCAATGACTCATCGACATCAATATTGGTGACATTCACATTCGTACAGTCATTTAGAACACTGGATGTTTGCTTTTTAAGTGTGCTTGTCGAGCGCTTGTATGATCTCACGCGCCTGTTGCACTACGATGACCGGTCCGAAGCATAATCAACTGTTCGTCCATTCCAGCTGCAAATAAACGTGTTGCTGCAGTAGTCCGCAATGAATGGTCGATCAAGTTTGAGCACACGACGTCTGCCTCAGTCTGAGCAAATCCAGAGGTACAGACAGTTCCCCACGCTCTGTTGTGGCAGATCTCGACGCGACCTTCGAGCGTCACGGGCGCTCCAAACCTAGCAGAAGCGGAGGTTTCCAGTGACTCTACGGCATCTGGAATCATAGAACTAGCCTAATCTTCATACTGCTGTGATGCAAGTAGTAAGATACGATCTTCTTCAGAAGTAGCGGAATCGGTGCTGTCTTCAGCGGAAGTGCTGTCGGCTGGCGCGACGACCTCGCGGCTCTCCAGATCGTCCTCGCCCCACCACCCGTCAGGAGCAACATCCATAGTGCACAATAAAGACTGCAGACTGACTGTCTTCGTTCAGTAGCTGCACAGGCTGGTGCACTGCGCAAGTTGAGGCGCGGCAGGTTGCTATAGTAATTATCGTGGTCTAAAAGAGTTAGTCACCACAAGCGGTTTCTCAGTTTTGACAACCTCAGCAGGTTGGATAATCCCCTCGGCTGCGCCTCGGGTATTGTCTACACCTGCTTCGGTTGTCAAAACTTTGAAGACACCGCTTGTAGGTGACTAACCCTTACTTTGTCTGTTATCATTATATTGGTATATATAATCTTTCACAGAGATTTTGGTTTTTTCATGCAGAATTGTGTCCAGCAACACCCGATGTTTCTCCATTTATTGTTGACTCAGCTGAAATTGAACAGACTGTCCCTAAAACGGTTAGGAGTAGTGCAAGTGACAACCTCTCACCCTTTGAAGAGGTGGTGCGTAACTCACCACATCAAGAATTCCGCACAGTTCATAACTGTGAGGCTGTTGCTGGCTTACAAAAGAACAATGGCGGTGCAAACACAACAAGCACTGAACCAGTTTCAAAAAATCGGTTAAAATCAACTTGGGAGCATTTAACATCATCCACTGACTCTTGCGTACATCCTGTACAAGATGATTTGAGTTTCAGCTCAAATATTAATGTTCCAGTTCATCGTGTGCATGTGAGTACTCAAACTGAACTGTCATCAGAAAGTATAACGCCATCACCTTACGCAATCTCACGCTCTTGTTTATCTGGAGAATGTGAGGAATCAGGAAATGCGATACATCAGTACCAGTTTTCAATTGAAATTCACAGCATTCACAACATCAATCTGGAGGAAGGACTTAAGTGCTGTGTAAGGTGGGCGAGGCAGTATTGACAGTACAACATATTTTCCCATATTTCTTCCTTCACATTGTTGTAAGTTGTCTAAGGTCAGGAGAGACAGACGAGATAAGGCAAAAGTATTGCGCATGGTAAACGAGGGCCGCCAATTTGATGCTATAAAAGGGAATGTTTTTACGTACATCATTGTTTTGGGATTGCGGCACTGGATTTCCCTCCAGGCTTGGTTTACAAATTGCCCCGTCACACCATGCTTCTTAACGTCATTCCGCGTATCCTTGCAATGCGACAAAACAGTATTGCGCAACTGGGCAACGTAACATTTTGTGAACCTCGCTCTAAACTAGCGGCATAAAGTGGTGTTGCATTTTCCCTCTCTCTCTCCAAACCTAAGATATCTCACCAAGAATGTGCATGTGTTATGTTTACAACCTGTTCTTGAGTGACACACATTACTCCTTCGGTGCCCGTAGAGATCTCATGTAATTGTATGAAATAGTAACAAGACCGTTTTCGGGATGTGATATGTGGACAGAAAAATTGCGAGATACTTATTGCAGCAATTATCAGCAATCTGTTCTATCAAAAGGTTCTGCACTAGCATTGATGCATGTCTTGCAATTGAACTTCCCAGATTTCTCCAACCTTGTTCTGTTGTAAAATGATGCGAGTAAACGGTGACGACCACGACAAATCGTGCTTTTGCGCACTTAAGCAGGAAATATTGCAAATTTACGCAGACCGAGGAGTCGTAGTAGTGCGTGTGATGGCTTGCTCCATCATTGGCTGATTCCGTTGCACGCAATATTTTTCAGCAACTGCTTGTTGGCACATAATTGAGTAGGGGCACCCCCATGCTGTGCAGAATAGTGTGTAGCAACACATTAAAAGACGCTGTGCAATCATATGCCGGTACCTGGGTTTGCGTGTTGTTTTACACAGGTTGAATTTTTCATCAAAACATTTTCTCTGGGAAGTAAAACCAGTTGCTAATTTCACTAGCAAAATGGTTTGTGTCACCATTTTGTCCAGCTGCGTCGTACTCAAGCAGTTGTACGGGCAAAAATGGGCGTAGAACCTGTGTGACAAAGGTCAATACTTAGAACGTTACTACACCCATTTTGCTTTCCTGTAGCCTATGTAGGAGGCGAAAGAATTCCACTGTGCATAATGGCGAGGAACAGTGCTCCCTGTGAAGTTGCTGGTTTTCGCTGGCATATGCTTTTCCTTAAACCAGGTCTTAAAATCCGACAAAGAACTAAGTTTGTTGTAATGCACGTGCAGTTTAGCCTTCTTATAATCACTCGATTCCTGTGTATTAACCAACTATAAAAATTCTTGGTTGACTATAGTGAGAGACATATTTTATTCCTCTCGAGTCTGATGATAAGTAGTGGTTGTCACCTGTTGTAAACTCATTTCACCACTAAAGAGGATTGCATACTGCAATTGAAATGTCTGGTGTATAAAATAATTGTTTTTGACTAGTGAAATAAAATAGAACTATCTAGATTGTCCTCTTTTGCATGATTCAAAATGGTCATTACCAGGTGATGAGATATAGTGGGGTTCTATGGTTACGGAGGTGAGAAAGGCACTAGAAAACCTTGTTACGGTCAATTTTTGTGATTAGTTTTTTGCCCATTTTTGCTCAGATTAGTTCATTTTCTGCTAGTTTCGTGGTTCTTCATAAGTACACAACTTTAGAAGTAAATTAAAAGTGAATTTAAAGAAAGAGGCATATATGGATGGTATAATCAGAAAGGGAGACAAAATAAGGATGGGATACATGAAGCATGTGTGGTGAACTCCAGGAAACTATCTATTGTGTATGTGTGTCATTCGCTTAGGTCACGTTATTGGCGAGCGGGAGCGCCAATAACGTGACCTAGTCGTTCGTTCAAGTGGATTTTTCGGTATATAAATTATATATATATGTTTATCGTCCGTTCGTACGTCATGTAAGTGTGCATACGCGGCTTCGTTACACGCTTCTTTTTATCCGAATGTAATTTCCAAATTTTTTCGCATTTCACACACGCTGCCTCGCGAAATGGACGGATCGATCTAGCCAGAGAGAACTCTCCTCCATTCGACGGCATGCGCTACAATCTTTGGTGACTGACCGAGGCTGTACCTCTTCCCAATCCTTGTTGTTCGAAGGTGCAACTTGGAAATGAGCTAGGATTGCTCGAGATACTGCTGCATGCCAGCTTCCTGGTGGACCACGACTGACGAGCTGAAAGCGTAAGGCAAGAACCGTTCTTCTCACCATTCTGGCAATATACAGTACGCATGTAACGGCGACAGGTACATCTGTCTTGCTTCAAGGAAAGCAAGCTGTGCACTGACAGCACCTTATGCAGCCCGAACATCGCTGGCAAATCCCAAGTTGGGTCGCTCCCGCTCGCCAACATTTCCACTAGTAGTATTGTACTAGGGTTATGTTCAGGTCGTGTTATCGCTTACGTCACGCTCTAGTATTGTACTGCGGTTATGTTCAGTTGTGTAATCATCTAGTGCGCGCTTTTCTGTTCTGTAAAACCTGTCTGTCTGGCAACAGTCAAGTCAGTCGTGTCATGGTTATCATGGTGTATGTGTGTGTGGAGCTGGCCGTTAGCTCCGGTGTCTCTCTCTCTCTACTAATGTGTACACTACTGTAATGTGGTAATCTATATCAGTAAGAGTCAGCGTTGGCCTGTGTGTATCGAGGCGGCGTCATGACTGCATGGTTAATGAACAGATTTGAGCACGATGACACCCCCAACCCCATCACGCAATCCCTATATTGTTGCCTGGTGTGCCACTCCATTTGTACTCTTGGTTACTCAGTAGCATGAATTTTGCGTATTTTCAAGCTATACTATTGTGCAATGGTAAATGTTTAATACTTCACCTAGGCAACAATATAGGGATTGTGTGATTGGGTTGGGGGTGTCAGCTGTTCACTAACCATGCTTCATGTATCCCATCCCTTGTCTCCCTTTCTTTTTATACCATCCCTATATGCCTCTTCCTTTAAATTCGCAGGATTTTTAATTTACTTGTTTCCCCTTCTTCAGATTATACAAGTGGAAAAATCATTTCTTCAAAATGAAAGGGGGATATAGGGATGGCTTGAAGCACCAAAAAGGAAGAAACAACAGCAAAGTTGCATAAAGCTACATGACACCATCCCTATATCTTTATTTTATTCTTTATAAGCAAAGTTTAATATGGAACAAAGATATAGGGATGGTGTCATGTAGCTTTGTGCAACTTTGCTGTGTAATGACCCCTTGTTTCTTCCTTTTTGGTGCTTCAAGCCATCCCCCTTTCATTTCGAAGAAATGATTTTTCCACTTGTTTCCACTATTTTTAACAGCTTATGATTTATTGTTACAGTCACTCTGATGTTCGTGGGTATGTTGTAGATAGGCTATATACCATAGACAAATTGAAAGTAGTAGCTAATGGGGCTGCTAGTGCCTGAAGCAGGGGCTAGATACCGCATTCACCTCATCTATTGTCTTCAACAAGGATGCACATGGTTGTGGTTTCATGGGCAGGCTTTGGTAATCAGGCTACAACCTGGGTGGGACAAACAATGAAGGCCCATTTGAGCGCCCCGCAAGGCTCGCGTAACGTGCAAATCAACAGCAAGGTAGCCAGTTGGAAATGTGTGCACTTACTTACCGAAGGTACTAGAGGCTGAGAGTTCCTCTGCAGGTCTGTCAACTCGCCGGGTAATATTATATACGCTCGCAAGCGCATTGGACAACGCCCCTGCCTGGCGCATGCGCGCGGCTCACTGGATGCTGAGTTAGCAGCAGATGGCGTTGTTCAGTGTGACCATGGAAGAGCTCCATGATCTACCGTAGTGACTAGCAACAAGAAAGAAACGATCGCCTGATGTCTGTGCACACCTCCGCCGAAATTGGAGACGCTCAGTGAAAAAATCAGCGCTTCAACTTGTTCCAGTAAGGAGAAAGCGGGTCTAAAGAAGAAGAAGAAGAAGAAGAATATGATGACACGAAAATCGTGAAATCGGCTATGAGCGAATTCTCGTGTGGAGAACTGAAGGTGCGTATGAGGTCTTTGGAAGCATGTATAGGTATATATGGGCCAGTAGACTATTGCTAGTGTGTTTTGAAGTCCTAGGGAGTGATTCTCACCTAGTTTTTAGTCGTTTTGTACGCGGATCACGTGAGATTTCACCCGTGTCATCCCTATATAGAGTCTACCGACTCTCTGATAGACACCTACAACTGAGTAGATATAGCCTTGAAATTTAATAGCAGGATTTGCAATGTCATTTGCAATTGTTTGTAAAGAATGTAAACGACAACATATAGCCCCAGACTATCATTGTAACCTGTGTTATGTGAATGAAACGGATCAACTGCTAAGAACGGCAGGAACTTCTGCGAAGTTCGCGCATGCGCTTAAACCACTCAGCCACATCCACTAATTACAACCCTATTAAACGCGTGCGCTAAAACATCACTATACACGAAGTACTGGAGTACTGCTCTAAACTATCGCGCGTGCGCCTGTTCATTCTGCAACGCAACGAGCCCTTCCCACCTTTTGCAACGGTCTTTCATCTGCACCGCTGCACATCGATTGGATAAAAATGCCCGCTCGGGGGAAACTTTCGCCGCTTGAATATATCTGGAAGGAAGCAAACGATGTCTCTTTTTCAGCTTGGGCAGATTATATTTGGTGGGACACCACGAATCATTGCCTACCTTCGACAACATAACTTGCTGGCAACGACAATGGATTGCACAAGGTAATAAAGACAGTTACAGCATGTAAATCACGAAGAAATGAGATATTGCAATGCATGTAGGTGTCCAAATACTCCGATGATTGAGCGGCCACGGGAAGATGTGTCCGACGGGGTTAGCTGGTATTGCCCACAATGCTACACAAGAAAGAGCATCAGAAAAGCTAGCTTTTTTGAGAAATCACGACTCCCACTGCAGAAGTGGGTGATACTAATGTACATGTGGGTCAGGCAATACCCAGTCACAGATGCCTCACACCGACAATAATACTTGGAGGCCAGCAGACAGTGGTCGAGATAGACGAAAGCCTCTTTCGCCACAAACCAAAAGTAAGAAAAATGTAAAATTAAGCATGATTTATTAAAAAAGGCTTATACACTGTAGCACCATCGTGGCAGAGCAACAACTAGAGAGGTGTGGTGTTGGGCTAGTGGATACATCCCACACACCGGCATTAGGCTACATGGAAGTGGTACAAAAGAGAGACGCAGCGACCCTACTCCCGATTATAGCAGCTCACACAGCTCCTGGTACATAATCCATTGACGGATCAAATGGCAGCATCAGAATTACAGAAGAGTGTCAGGCCCTTCCGAATGTTGCGTTGCAACATGGGTGTGGTAAACCACACGAGAAAAAAGAAAAATAAAGAAGGAAAAAAGGGGAAAAAAGGAAGAACGAAAGAGAGGACGAGAGGAGGGAGGGGTGGAACAGTCGACTGGATGGGGAGGGGAGAGAACACCCCTCGTCGGCCATCACCCTATTCATGATTCCGGATGCCCTATGCAGTCGTCTGGTGTAGCGCGAATCGCGAGCCTATCGGTCCATCCCTCCTCGACCGGTTGCGGGAGCTCTAGCTATCCACCGGTATCTCGACCATTCTGGTTCATTGCGGCTCTTTGTCACATCTCTACTCCACCCGCTACACCTTGATCCAGTTGGGCGCTACGGCCGCGCGAGTCCCGGCCTGGCGCGCAAGTGCCCCGCCTGACGGCCTATCACTAAATCCACCAGACCAACTTTTCCGACTCCACCTGCCACTATCCACGGTCTATCTAGCTTCTCAATCATTCTAATACCATTTGTCGCCCACAATCACCTTGGTCAACTCTACGTGTGGGGCGCTCTTAATAGGCGTTGGGCCTTATAGGTCCAACTCGACCTCGGCCCTCACTTCGTAGAGCCGGTGACAGGCGTCCATACTCAACATGTGGAGAGTTATTGGTGTCGTGTGAAGACCAAACTGAAGCGCATGCGAGGATGCCATGCCCACCAACTCCCAAGCTATTTGGATGAGTTCCTATGGAGAGAGAGGTTTGGGCAGACTGCTAGAGATGCACTGCATAACGTAATGATGAACATAGCTCAGCAGTACCCTGTGTGAGGACTATGAACAGAGCAAACATCTTCTCATATTAGCCTTGTACTACGTTTCTCCGCATTATGTAGCTGTATTCCGCTGATTTATGTCCTCACCCTTCCGGATATCCATCTTTTCATCAGTCTTTGGTCCTTATATCCGGTCTAGATCTCGTTTTTTCACCATTCCCTGCGCTTCTATCCAATAGCTGTGGAGGTCGTCGTTCTCGGAGCGTGCATTATGTAGAATGAACATGCGCGTAGAGCAGTACTCAAGTATTTCGTGTATGGTGACGTTTTAGCGCACGCGTTTAATAAGGTTGTAATTAGTGGGTGTAGCTGAGTGGTTTAAGCGCATGCGCGAACTTCGCAGAAGTTCCTGCCGTTCTTAGCAGTTGATCCAATGAAACTTAGTTAAAACAACGCTAACCTGTTTGTACAAATACCCTCAGGCAATGTTAAACATCTTATCATTAACAGTGAAGCATTGTAACCTAAAACGTTTTATGCATGCGTTTTTCACTCGTCTCACTGGAGCTGTAGCCAGAGCTAGCTTGGTCTCTGTACTCATGCGCCGCTACCTGCTAGATGACCAACTACCTGGTTTTTCGTGAGTTTTTAGTCGTTTTGTACGCGGATCACGTGAGATTTCACCCGTGTCATCCCTATATAGAGAGTCTACCGACTCTCTGATAGACACCTACAACTGAGTAGATATAGCCTTGAAATTTAATAGCAGGATTTGCAATGTCATTTGCAATTGTTTGTAAAGAATGTAAACGACAACATATAGCCCCAGACTATCAATGTAACCTGTGTTATGTGAATGAAACTTAGTTAAAACAACGCTAACCTGTTTGTACAAATAACCTCAGGCAATGTTAAACATCTTATCATTAACAGTGAAGCATTGTAACCTAAAACGTTTTATGCATGCGTTTTTCACTCGTCTCACTGGAGCTGTAGCCAGAGCTAGCTTGGTCTCTGTACTCATGCGCCGCTACCTGCTAGATGACCAACTACCTGGTTTTTCGTGAGAAAGAACCACTCCAGATGGCATTGGAAGGTGTGGTTACCATAGCTCTAAATCAGTTAGGTGCTAATTCTCGAAAACCACGCGATATAGAAAGTCTCAGGCCGGCCATCTACTAGCGTCCTCGCTGTCGCTCAGACGGCTACAGTCCGAGGGCCTGCGGCTTTCTAAATCAGCATAGTTTCCTCGAATCAGCGTCTAACTTATTGGCGAGCGGGAGCAAGCCAACCTAGTCGTTCGTTCGAGCGTATTATATATTCCATTTATTTCTTTATATACGTCCGTCTGTACGTCGTGTAAGTGCACATGCTTGGCTTCGTTACGTGCTTCTTTTTATCTGACATTTTTACACATTTTCACACACTGCCTCACGAAATGCGCCGATTGATCTTGCCAGGGGAACCAGGGGCTTCCGGAAGGCAACCAAAGACAAGGAGGTCAGACGGGTGAATCCTTCCCACGAGCACATTACAGCCTATGGGGGTAGCACAATCCCAGTACTAGGCGCAGTACTCCTACGTGTATGGCGGAACGATTTTCACTGTCTGCTTGACTGCAAGCTAGTCCATCATCCCGATGTCCAGTCACTGCTACTGCTCAGTGGGAAGGCCTTTCTAGGAAAGCGGATTGTATCCTACCTGGACAATGATCAGCTGAACAAACCGGAAATGAGCAGCGCTCCGGTATACTCAATTCGTGGGCTGGCCCCCTGTCACAATTCATCGAACAGTAGCCGACCGTCCTTGTGAAGGGCGTTGGACGTTTGGATGAGCCTTATCATATCCACACAACTCATGCGCAACATCAACCACATCTGGTGCCAGTGCCATTGCGGTGAAGCCCTCCGGCACACACTAGCTAGATAATCTCACATCAGGGAATAATCGCCCCAGTACAACAGCCAACACCCTGGGTCCGTTCGATGGTCAACATTCCAAAAAAGAACGGGACCTTGAGGATATGCCTGGATCCCCAGGACCTCAACCATGCCATCCTACGGGAGCACTCCCCCTTGCCAACCATCGAAGACGTGGCAACCCCACTCACCCAGAGCAATGGGCGGAACCGTTAACAAACACAATCTGAGACTGGGTCTATTGTACGCGGGGACCATCGCCGTATAACCTAACCTTTCTTAGCTCCCAAACATCCAAAATAAAAACTTTAACAAGGCCAAGCAAAGAACCAAACTTATCCTCCCATAGCTCACTACCCAGAATAAAGGATGCTTTCCTGAAACTATCAAGCGACTGGAAATGCTCAAACTCATCATCCCCAAGCACCTCCTTGCAGGGCAACTAAGAAATCGCTCCTAAGAATACTATATGCTGGACACTCCCACAACACATGACTCACACTTTCACACTCATCATCACACAACAGGCACTCCTTCATCCCCTCCCTCCCACTATGCCTGCCCAGTTCCTCAATTTAGCCCATGTGTGCCTGACCTGAACTTAAACTAATCTAGACCCAGCATCACTTTTCCCATGCAAGTACTTTTTGAACTCTACCACCTTGTTATAAAACAACAGCTTTACTTTGCTATTTAGCCCCTCTTCAGACTTTCTAATCTCCCTCTCATTGATACTGTCCCCTACTATAGACAAAAAGGCCTTCATGGAGCAATCCCCATTTTTAATATCATGCACCCACTCTGCCTTGTCAAGACCTAGTGACCAAAAGAGATCATCAATGACCTTATTCCAGCACTTCCTCTGCCTGCCTCTCCGTTGCTTAAAATTCCATTCCTGATTAAAAAGCTTCTTTGGATAGCCTGGCAATAACGTATACCACCACTTCAACTTATTCTTCTCTCTATGCCCTTGTAACGTATCAAGCCCCATATCCCCCCTAACGGCTTCATTACATGTCTTAGACGAACACCCAAAAATACGCTTAGCTACTCCCATCATCACGGACTCTAACGCAGCTGCCTGAGTCTTATCGGCTTCCCACACCTCACTCCCATACTCTAAAGTTGGCCTAACCACCGCCAGCAACAACAACCTGCGAGCACTCAAATTAATATTCCTATTGGTAGTTACACTATGCAACTGATTAACATTCCTTCTACCGTTGTCTAACGCATTCTTGATATGCACATCCCATACACCAGTATTAGTAAAATCAACACCCAAGTATGTGTATTTATGTCGTCATGTGTGGGCGGATCAAAAGCGCCACCACGCACTATATCAGGGCGAAATACCCGCAGCGAGGGCTATATCAACTTCTTATGAGTGTTATATCAACTTCCTGTGAGACGCAAGGGATGGCGCGAAGAGTGCTCGAGTGAGGGAGAAGAACAGGAGAAGGCCAGCGACGGCGAAGGGACTAGCGCGAGCATGGATGAACGTGAAGTCAGCTCAGAGACGCTCCGGGTCACGACCTCACCCAAAAGGAGACTGAGTGGGTGTGGGACCAGCCCCAGCAGGAGGCACTGGATGCCCTGAAACAAACAGGCTGTAGCCAGCACCCCAGTCCTTCACATACGTGCCTGAGCAGCAGGTCTGCACTCTAGCAATGGAAGTGGCTCAGGTAGATCACACTACGACACTATTATTTCCCGAAGAGCATGTTCAGCAACTCCAACAGGTGTCAGCCGACGATCCTGTACTGTGTCAGCTCCGCGAGACCATTCAGTTGGGTTGGCCTGACAGCAAATCTGAGGTTTTTGAGATGTTCTGTCCCTATATATTTTTTGGGATGAGCTGACAGTGCAGGGATCCCTAGTTTTCAAGGGGCCAGTCGTCGTCGTTTCCTCAGCCCTACGCAAAGAGAATGTTGGCCGCCTGCCATGACACCCATATTGGGGTAGAGGGATGCATCAGGCGAGCCAGGGACTCCATTTTCTGACCTAAAATGGCAGCTGATCTAAAAGCCTACGTCGATGTATGCATGGCACACAGGGCCGCTACCCACAACCCAATGGCAAGGCCGAAAATGCGGTGAGGACGGTAAAAAGACTCTTCACAAAGTACCAGGAAGTGGAGCAGTCTGAGTATCAGGAGAAATACCCCAGCAGAGGGGGTTGGAACAAGCCCAGCACAATGGTTCTTAGGTCGCTGGTGCAAGACCCTCCTACCATTGACGCAGTCACAGCTGCAACCCCGCTACCCCACAGCTGAGGATGCACAGGCCATTCAGCGCCAGAAACGTAAACAACAAGGCAGAGACCTCCCAGCCATCTCAACAGGTGAAACAGTGCGAAAGCGTCAACCAGGGTAGACTAAGTACACTCCGGGAATCTGTATTGGTTGATGTAGTCCTCGAAGCTACCGAGTCAGAATGGGGGAGAGGGAATTCCGTTTGTAACCGGAGACAACTTATGTTCACACAGGAGCCATACCCACAAGAATTGTCCGAGCCATACCCACAAGAATTGTCCAATCCAGACACAGCAGCAGGAATGCAATCAGCTAGCGGGAACTCAGACGAGAGACCTGAACGGACACCAATCATGCATGAACCTGCTGAGCCTGTGAGTCCACCCCCGGCAGCAGCACGGGGTCCTGTCGAACCAATAATCACCACACCTCCACTACGTCGATCCGTGAGAGTTTGTAAACCCCCAGATTCGTATGTTCCGTCTTAAGAGACCCCTCAGTAAAAAGCAACACACACAAACACATTCCAGTGTACTCATGCCTATTTACGTGCTTGATTATTGTTATTATCATGGCCATTGCGAGTTGTAGATGTATAAAAAAGAAAAAAGACATTTTTTCCCCTCTTTAACTTTTGTTTATGGAAGGAGAGATGTCACTAGGCCTGATGGATTATTCCTTGTTTTTGCCCTATTATTCTTTTCCTAAATTCCTATGAAAGCTCCTATTCTTCCCACATAATTCTCCTGATTATCTTAAGTATTCTCAAGAAAAGTATATCACTTTTAGGTGTTGTGTCTATAGCTAACTATACTGCGTAGTTTGAAGAACACTCGTGGGGGGAACTTGGCAATCTTTCTAGCAGTGCCAATCTCAGACTGAGTCTCAATTCTTACTGTAGCTTTGGCAACTGACATTTTCTCCACAGGAATTGGTATCTAGCCCCCATGCAGAAACCCGCATGCTTGCTCAGCCCCCTCAGCTAAGAAGCAGCCTATTATTCCGGAATTATTCTCGCTTATCTACAGTGCCCGATTATTCCCAAAATTGCTCCGGAATAATCCGCCCAGGCCTGGATGTCACGAGTTCATGGCACTCCTTAGGTCTGTGATGTCATTTGTGTCTAATATTGATTGCCCGTGCACTCATATGTACGTACTTCACTTTTGCCTGTCATTGGTTAATAGTGTGTTGTCAGAGCTGTCTCTCTCTCTGCTGCTGGTGCCCGTATCCCTGCGGTCTGCTCGTTAGAAAGGCCATCGCCGCACCCAGAGCAATGGGCGGAACTATTAACAAAAACAAACACACCAACTGAATATAAACTCACACTGGTGTTTGTCTCATCTCGCCAGACACCTCAACTCACCCATTCCACCCACGACAGCCTGCAGCTCCCCAGATGCAATCTTAGACTGGGACTGTTGAACACTTGGATTATGGCCGTATAGCCAACCTTTCTTACCCAAATATCCAAAATAGAACCCTTAAAAAAGTCGAGCAGAGAACCAAATTTATCCTCCCACAGCTCACTACCCAAAATATAGGATGTCTTTGTGAAACTATCGTGCAATTGGAATGCTCAAACCCATCCCCAAGCTTCCCCTGCAAGGCAACAAAGAAATTGCTCCTTAGACTATTATATGCTGGACACTCCCACGACACATGACTCACACTTCTAGCATCACTTGTCCCATGCATTTACTTTAACTGTACCACCTTGTTAAAATGTCTTATACAGTAACAGCTTTACTTTACTATTTAGCCCCTCTTCAAACTTTCTAATCTCTCTCTCATTGATACCATCCCCTACTGTAGACAAAAGCCATTCAAGGAGCAACCCCCATTTTGAATATCATGCAACCACTTTGCCTTATCAACACCTAATGATGACGAGAGATCATCAATGACCTTATGGCGAGTACCGCATTAGCCGTACAATGCTGGAAGCGCTCTAGCTTTGCAATGGAGCATTTTCATAAAAACATTTCTAAATCTGACCTTCATTGCCCGTTAAGTAGGTCGTATCCTTTGTGAGACGAACAAACACTCGAGAATAGAGATTGAGAGTAACAGACGCACAGACACACAGACGGACCCAACTACCGTACCCTCGCTGTGCATACATTGATAAACACGCAAAACAAAATTGGTGATAAGCTACATCCCTGAGCTACCCCATGCTACACACCAAATGCCTCTGACCGTTCTTCATCCAACAATGCAACACTCTTTGGACTCGTGTGACCCTCCACATCTTCCCTAATTCCCACAACTTTAACCACAGGCCGTTACGCCACACACTATCGTATGCCGTCTGCACATCTAGAAAGAATGCGTATGTCTCCTTTCCCTCCTTTAGCCTACCCTGCACGAGTTCATTCACAGTATAAATATTATCAACACAACCCCTTCTAACCTAAAACCAGCCTGACCCTCATGCAATTTGTCACTAAACTATCGTTCAAACCTTACAATTTAATCTGATAACTTACTAGTACTTTTCCTTAAATGAATTCATGAACTATGACATTATGTGATTGAGCAGAAGTTCTAGCAAATATATGGTTACAAAATGTTTTTTGGTTGAGAAGTGTCATTTTACAGTTTAACCACCACCATTATAGAGTCCGAATAGAGTTTTAGAGTGGCACACCAGGCAACGCATAGGGATTGTGTGATAGGATCAGAGTTTTTTAGCGAGCTCATAATATGTTTACAGGAGCACAGAGTAACTGTGAGAATATAACTACTTTCAGGTTGAAGAAGGCAGTAATACATGACCAGTTCTTAATGTCCTCCATGCAGGCATACATCAGTCAAACAAAGATGAGTATGAACTTAATTAATGAACACACTTTATGTGCATGTTCCTACATGGAGAGTGTGGGCCCATTTGCACTGCCTTCCTATGTGCCGAAATATTTGTTACCTACTACGTACATGCAAATGACATGCGAATTTCAATGAACCAAAGAGCCTCCGCATCTGTAGTGTCCGAAGCACAGTAAGGGTACTATGCGGATGGCCTGAGGGTTCATTTAAAATCGGGTATATCCCGCGTTACCGGAGTACATGACATGTTTAGTGCGGAGCAAAACAGTTCTGTATACGCGCACTTCTGCTGTTTCTATTTGAAGACAAAACAAGACTATCACCTCAAAGCAGACACAGAAAACTGCCTTCGTCAAAAGGAAATCGTTGTTTTGATGATAATTTTGCAGGATACATTTGCTGCATTTGAACCTGTAAAAAATCTGTTGTTTAAGACGAAAGCAAGACCATCACCTCGTGTGAGACTGTTTAACGCTGAACCCTTTGCTGCTGTAGCTGCGCTCGCACCAGGACTGTCCGCTGCCCCTCGTCCAAAGAAAAATTCAACAAGAGACAACTTCAATCTATGCCAAACAAGAGTGCTGTGCTGGCTGCTACACCAAAGGCTCTCACCGAAGACTAGAAGCTTGTTGTGCACGCTCGCTCGTTGAACCCTACCCCTTATTTACATGTAGTGGTGTGTGGGCAGGCATGAGCTTTCTTTGTTGGTTACAAGGAGAGTGATGGGCTCAAAGCAGACACACAAGACTGTCCTGTTGAAAATAAACCAAGTTGTTTTGATGAACATTTTTAGGAGTCATGATACATTTCTTACGTGAAAAATATTTGAACCTGTTGAATGTTTCACGCCATATTTGTAATTCAAATGAGCTATGCACTAAACTCTTCATGAAGAAATTGGTCCGAAAGCTGCACTTTAAAACACTTCAGTAGCCCTATGCATTGGTGTATCAAAGGCATTGGCAGCACTTACAGTTGCGGAAACAGAACGGTTTTGAAATTTCTTGCCATGACAGCAAGGTAGCAGGAATATATTTACAGTCCTCTACAAGCTACCTCCGTCTCCACTTTTTACACTGCAAGGCATGAATGTGGCACTCTCTAGATTGCTGCACACTTGCGATTTCGGAGCCAAGATTGGCCCTCCTTGCTTACTTAACTTTTAAAGTCTACCAGTGTTTGTGTGTGGTAGCTGCTACTTGCTGTAAGCTTGATAGCTAACGTTATGTGAGACTTCAGCTGCCGCTCGTATACTACGGAAAATGTTGGACTCAGATGTGGTCTCGAAGCCAAGAGGCGTAGCCAAGTACCTCATCAGCTTCTCAACCACATCCTCATTCATATTTTCCCGTACTGTTCCTCCAACGGTGCTTTAACATGTACTTATAAGCAAACTGTTGGAGAATTACGATGCTTGCTATGTTTTATTCACCCTCAAAAAGCCACAGCACATTAAATTTGTGTTCATGAAGTTTATTATTAAAGTGCAGTTTCTTATTTGTTTTGTTTGCAGGTTCAGGTATCCTTTTTTTGGATCTCAGCAACCAGTTGTCGTGCAACCTCCTGTGTCATTGGTTTTGGGAGGAGAAAATTACTTTTCAGCTTCAACATATTCTTTTGTTTTTGCCTGTAGTGAGGATTCACTACATAATCAACTGTATTGCCACCCCATATTACTTGAAGTATTGATGGAAAGAGGCAATTGCCACAGTTTGGTTGGAATTGCTCAGGTGAATGAGAAATTATTTGCAACCGTTGTTTGAAAATTCTTTATCCAGGTTCCTTTGGGTGAAGTGCTTAAAAATGAGAAGGTGTCTCTCGGAAATGACGTCTACCAAAGATGTTCCCTAAAAGTTCCTGTGTCAGCCGTTGTGTCTCAACTAACGTGTGCTTTTGTCCATTGCACCCTTACACTTGAATATCAGAAGGGATTTCCACCTGCCGAGACTCAAGGTAATCTATGTGTCAACCTTTTGTTTCCACCTTTTATCTTCCGTATGTTGCATAACAGTGGGAGAGAGAGCAAGCGAGAGACAGCGAGAGAGCGGGAGAGAGCTACACCGTGTTTTGTGGAGTATAAGTCGCACGGAGTTTAAGTCGCACCCGTACTTTAGTCCTGTCATACACTGATTTGTACGGTTACTTACTCTGCACATCTGCCACACCACGACAGGCTGCTCTCGGGGGATCGCGCACGATTACACAGTAGAAAGAGAAATGCGAGGGCATATCCTCTTTCAGCGTACGTATAAGCAGCCGTGTAGTTGTATCGCCTCGTCGCCATATAGACCCACCTGTCGCTCCTAGACTGCCAGACGTGTTACCCGCGCCGCGTAGGTACATGAACCAACGGTAACAACCCCCCTTTTCTCGCATCCTCAGTATGTCGAAATTTTCAAGCAAATTTCTTGATAAAAAGTGTGACTTACGTACACTCTGGAAATATGGTAGATCCTACTTATGTTAATGCCTCATACTTCACCATGCTTCGTATATCTTGTCCCTCTTCCTTTTATACAATCCCTCTATTTCTCCTTAAATTCGTGTTTTTTGAATTTCCTTTTGTTGTATAATTTTAATGGACTACCTTTTCCTTTTTTGGAAATTTTTGTGATATGTTTAATAGCAATTTTTGTCGGATTTAAGGACTTGTCGTTAGTTCAACCCCCTTGTCTCTGGGAGCAATAGTCTGTGCACGACCTCACCAAGAACGAAGAGTTGCTCACCATTATTGCCATTCTTCCTTCCAATGGGTGTGGCCACGTTCTGAGCATTTCCTAATAGTGACTTTTTGTGACGTTAAATTTTTTGCGACTATGTAAAAAAAACTCACGTCCTTCGACAGAAAATGCTTTTTAGCAAGGTAGACAGCAAGAGGCTCTCGATCGAATACACTGTATCTCGTTTCCGCTGTGTCCGTATCTTCTCCTGGAGTACCGCTTCAACTGCAAAGTCGGAGGCACATGTCATGATGCAGGTGGGGGCGTGCGGTGTGAGACGAGTGGCATTATAATTATTAAGTGGTTCCATGATGGCTGCACAGTTCGGGATGAGGCGATGATGAAAATTGATGAGACCAAGAAACTCCCGAAGCTTGTTAACTGGGGTGGGTCGGGAACAGTCTTGTACTAATGTTCCCGTGCAGTGGCCGAATACCCGTGGCACTGAAACGGTGTCCCAGTAAGGCTAGTTTCGAGACTCCCTGGATGCATTTAGCAGGCTTCATTACTATTCTGTATTTGCTGAGTCGTTGGAAGACTTGTTCCATTTGTTGGTCTTGGGTGCAGGTAGTAGATGTATGGGTAACAGAAGGGAAGTCCTCAGAGCACCTTATCAATAAACCATTAAAGGTGCATTGTGTAACCCGAAGGGTGTGGACAAACTTAAAAAACCCATACGGGGTAGCCCCTGCCGTTTTTAGGCATATCAGCGGGTTTGACGGGGATGTTGTGGTGCACGCGGATGAGATCTGTTTTTTGGAGAAATATGTGATCCATGGAGAGAAACTGTGATGTCGGGATGGGGTATCGGTCTGGTACAGTAGCATAATTGAGGGCACAATAATCACCACAAGGTCTCCAGGCGTTTTTTTTCGGTACCAAATATACTGGCGAAAACCAGCTGCTTGATGATGGCCTAATGATACCCAAATCCAACATGTGCTGGAATTCCTTGCGGGCGATATGCAATCGCACAGGTGATACCCAGCGGGTTTGACCTGAGATTAGGTGGTTATGGTGAATTACTTAACGGAGGTCTCCAGGATGCAAGATTTAGAGATACGTGGGAACTTCGGGAGATCGTCGAAACATGTGGTTGGTTTCCTGGAAACACTGGGTGACTCCACCTGTGAGATTATGCGATTGACCTAGGCCGAACTTGGGGGTTAGTGAGTTAGTTGTGAAGGTCTGATTGTTGTCCCGTTAACTGCTTCAAGGGTAATATTTGTATGCAGGGTGTGACGATCAGTTGGGGAATGCGAAATAATGCTTACTTGAGTGTCGGTGTCGACAAGAAACTGTAGAACAGTCGGTGACGTAAAATAGGCGACTGAGGTCCTGGCCAGTTGCATTCCATCACCCCTAATGAGCCTGGGTGTTTTCTGCCTGAGAGCATTGTGGGGTATATCTGTCCACAAAGCTGGCATGGCTGGGTGAGGTTTGCGGAGATGTAGGGGGTCGAGGTCAGCGAGGAGCTGGCGAAGATTGGCGAGAACGAGGTTGAGTGGTGTAGGACCAGCTCTTATAGTTGGTCAATCTCGGTCCGGAGTGACTTCACCTCGTCTTGGGCTGGGAAAGTAGAGAAAAGTTGTGCTACTGTGGATGGTGCCACATCCTCAGCAAGCTGCGCAACTTCCTCTAGGCTTGCTAGTACCGTGCGTAGTGTCAGCAGAGGGCGCTGAAAGAAGAATTCCCTGAGTAGTGACATGTCTGCGTCAGTGACAGCTTCACCCAGAGTTGGCTCATGTGTGTCAGTAGCTGCAATGGTTTGCAGTCTCCTAACTTGGTTGAGTGTGTAAACATTTCTGATGTGGTGGGCAACTACGTTCGATGAGCGCCCACTTGAATATGTAGTGGGGGTTTCAAGAATGTTGAAGATCAAATCGCGGACTTCGGTGGCAAACTCAGGCGAGAGAGACACGACATCATGGTCGTGCCTGGTCCCTCGGGTACTGAACTGTGCTGTGACTTTGAGGAACTAAAGGTCTGGGTCTGCATGGCGGAAGGGAGGGTGCGAGTGGCTCGCGGCTGACTACTGGGTTTGCTGCCACTGATCCGCTGTCGGAGTCTCCGGCTCTCACAGACATGTCAGCGGGTAGGTAGCAAGCAATCACGTCTTGGTCACCAATGTTGCAATAGTTACCTCAGCACCGACTGAATTATCATTCATACACACACTTTTATATTTCATTTTTATGCGGAATTTGCTAGAATGTTCTGTTCCTCGACATAGGTCAGAGGTCAACATGAAAAGCACTAAAATGCAAACCCTCGGCGAACTGCGCATGCGTAATACTGCTAATTGATGGGCTCGGCTATTGGTATGCGTTTACTCATGGTCTCCCGCTAGTAGCTCGCGGAGAGTCTGGCTTGGGCTGGTTACAGTAGTAGATAGCATGCGGTCGATACATGCCATTCATTGTGACTTCCTGACCCCCAAGGTACACAGGAGCGAGCGTCGACACACAGACAGACAGACAGACAAACCAACTACTGTTACCCTCGCTGCACATGCGCGCCGAGGGTTAATTATCCGGTACGCTACAATTTCAAATGCTCACTCTGAAACAGTTAGAAGGTGATTCCACCGTAACTACTTGTGCCCCAGGGTTAGTGCCCTCACTTAGTTTGGGGCTCTCGGCTTTCTACTGTGCATAATTATCTTGAATCATCAACTCTTTATGCATGTTCAAGCCATGTTACAAGAGCACATTCGGTGCCCACGCCTACTGAGCTGAGGGTTAGCACTCCAGTGTCTTGCATTAGTAATGCTTTCTTGTTTAGTCTAAAATTTAGTAAGCCCCGTCAAGGTTTCCCATTCAACCTCAGCTTTACAATCTGATTGGTCACTTCTCACTTAACAATGACATATCATGAAAAAAAATTACTAACAGCCTCAGGAAATGAAACATTTACAAACAGCCTCAGGAAACAAAATTGTGGTTGGTTCTAAAATTCCCTTGTGGTGGGTCCGCTAACAATGGAACATGTAAACGACGACAACCCGTCTCTGGCAATAATGCTACTTTAGTGGGCATTATGCTCCTTGCACAACATGCTTGTTTATAAAGAAAGGATTGAAGTTTGTGAATATAGGGATGAAGTTTGTGAATATAGGGATGGTATGGAAAGCACGGAGACAAAACAGGACTGACTTAGTGCATGTGATGCAGTTGGTGAATTATAGATATGTACTTCAAACTGACATCGATCTGCCCATGTTAATTTTCCTCCACACAGGCCCTATATATTCATAGAGCTTGAGTGACCTCCCTCATATAACCATGGCGTCATAAATCCATGTGCGTAGTTTTCCTACGACTCGTCATCAAACTATTACTTGAAATGCTGTGTTCTTGGCCCACTACAGAATCCCTATGTAATTGTTTGCACACTTCACATCATTCACTAAACTGAGCCACGTTGTGAGTAAAAGTAGCGGCAATGTACGTAGGACAGTTATGCACATAATTTTGAAATATAATCCATTGTTTCTTTTACTGCAATCCTATGCCCTAGGTCAGCCCTGTCTTCTGGTATCCTTGCTGTGTATTCCATGCCTAAATGAAACAAATTTTTAACGTACTTGTACAATAGGAGACAAGCAACATATCCGTTTTGTTCAATAAATATGCTCCCTATTGTTCCCGCGATATAAACGTAACTGATCAGTCCAGAAACCATTGCAAAATGGTCAGAAAATTTTGTAAAACTGATCGCAAGACTGCAGCATTAACAGCAACTGGCGAGGCACCTACGGCCATCAGGAGATACCCAAACTGTGTTAACAAGGTGGAATGCCCGGGCTAGGCATGAGTAGCTACATTTAGAGCATGGTTGCAGGTTTTTCCTTTGATATTTTGAAGTGTTCAATAGGGTGTTTAACTAATACATAATGCTAGCCTTTGCTTACTGTTTTCATCTGCACAAAACAACATTGGCATTATGGTAGCTTTTCTACTGTTGCTTAAAACGAGACAGAGCTGCACAAGCGTGGTTTATTGTTACTTGAAAGGCACATGCACACGCAGTTTACCGGTTTTTAACTACTTCTGTTCTGCGACCGTTCTTTGTCGCACGCCGTCTTTTGCCATACAGCAATTAATTACCTACCGCTTCGTGTTCTACCTTACACTTTGGAAGTACGTACGTAGCAGCAAAAAGTAAGCGTTAAGTGTGTCTGTTACTGCATTTCCTGCTACCAAAGCCATGCAGTCACGTTGCGATTTTCGTTAAAAAACTGGTTCGACAGCTTTGGCGTGAAAACCAAGTGAACAATCCAATATGCAAATTAGCACTGGCTTACAACTCAACAAGATCGAGCTGCTTTGTATACCCTTGAGGCACGATGACTAGTCCTGCATGTATGTACTATAGCTAGCTCGTGTCAAACTCTAGCCGAGCCGAGAGACCACGAATAAATTTGCAACTTAGCCCAGACTATAATTTCGTGCCACACTTTCGTATGAGTGTTTTACTCACGTAAGCGTGTGCCGAAGCTATACTTATTATTTCTCTGATGATGGTTACTAAGGCAAAACTAACGGTGCTTGGGGTTAATTTTTATCCTACTGAAGGGCCATAGTGTTCCTCTAGCGCACATTATGTGATAGCCACATACGTAACGCTAGCTCAGTGAGCAAATCATTTCTCTGCCACTCCCTGTGAACATGTGAAACATCAGAAGGTGCACATTGCGCATCCGCGGCTAGTCCGTTGCACACAAAAGTTGACACACGAGTCGCAATTCATTATTATTTCAGTTACGTATGTGCAGATGGTGTGTGGGAGGAACCACTTGTATCACTCATTGGACCCCATTCCATGGCATGAGATGGCAAAAAAATCACTTGGTGTTTATGCTTGTGTGTAAAATATAATTTAACATACAGAAAGGAAGAAAGAAAAAGAGAGAGAGAAGGGCTTCTAGTGCTTCACTTGTTATCTATGGAGACAAAACACAATGTACATGCCTTTTACAGGACTTCCCAGTGCTTCTGAATACTTAGCTGCCACAGAACTTGAGATGTGGAAAGCTTCAGAGGAGGAAACCTTCACAAAAGAAATGAAGAAGAAGGAGGCTTGTTATCTGTTTCAACTTCAAGAAGAATGGGAAAGAAGGGAGAAAGAGCGACAAGCAGTTTTTACACAAAAGGTAATGGACTATCTCAGTTCCACGGGTACTATTTAATGTGAAATTTAGCGAAATTGCATTGCTGAATATGCGCACGGTATTAGAACTTAAAGGCATCGAACTACTGATACTTGCTGTGCAACTATGCAAGGTAGGGACCCTTTCGCGTCCATATACAGCAAGTTGAGTTACGTAAGTTTACACTTACTTCTAGCCTAACAATACATAACCTTGCTACAGCTACTACTTTACGAGCGTATGAATGCAGGATATTTCTAGGGAGTACCATTCCCGGTAAACCTTCTATGGGCATGGATTAACCTATTGGTAGCAAAGTAGCCAGTCTTAACGGCTTACTTGCTGAGTGTGCACGGTGTGCAACTTTGCTAGTGTCAGTGGTATCAGTGGTATTGACAGTGTGGTTTTAGTTACTGCTAATGTACTACAGGCCTTTCATTTTATGGCTTCCCTGGCTACAAATGCGTATATGTTGTGACCCGCACTGCCCTTTCCATAATGTTCTACGTAATACATGCAAAAACATGCGAAAAATTGAGCTGTTCGCTGCATTGCCATAACCAGCCGGATTATAACTATCTGCCTCGAAAGCATGTATTGTTGCCTATGTATGAGTCAGTATTTATAAGCAGTGAAACCTCAACTGCATTGTGTTAACCTCTGTCACAAATGCCCAGCAAACAGTTTCATTGGGCGAGTGAGTCAGCTCTATACACATTTGTTCTTCGTCCAGCAGTGCATTTTAATTAAACTTCTTTTACGAAGCTAGCTGACAGTATCCTACAGCTCGCTCTTGTTTCCCCAAAGAAACTACCTGCGTATACGTATATTCTCTTTGATACCAAATGTTGTTTTCTTTGTGCAGTTTCAAGCTTACAATTGTTTAGAAGTACAGTTACGGAACACCTTGGAAGCTGCTCAATGTGAACAAAGGAAACTTCTTAGTAGAGAAACAGAGGTACGCTGTATGGAAAACATTTATGATGGTTGATGTACAGTGTAGTAGTAGAACTACAGCTTTTATGTGGCTAGAATTTTGAAAAGGAGAGGCCTTGGCAATACTGGCAGTAAGCCAGTAACACCTTTGGTTGTAGCGAATCATAAACGCCATACGTAGCTACATTTCCCTGCACATGCTCCTTTTTGCTCATTACTAGAACCAGTGCAACTGGGAGGCACGAGAGGCTTGCGTTCTTGAACCGACCTTCAATCGTTTCTGCCCATAAACACCACGTGGAACAGTGCACCCTACGTTTCGACATCATAAACATGCATACTCAGTGCCGAGCAGAACGCCCAAATTTTTCTAATGAGACATACAGCTACGTGACTTTGTAAGTGTGCATTGGGCGCAAATATTGCATGCATCATAAAGCCCATGCCCCAATGAAAACACATTGTATGTACATTGAAAATTCGGAATCAGCCATAATTATAGTGTAGTGTAGTTACAGTAGATTTCTCACCTGCAAAGTGCCATGAATGGACCTTTGGTACAGAGTAGGAGCAGTAGTGTTGCAAGTTAAGAGGAACTTAGTTTTTAAGTTTTACAGACAATTTGCGCGCTGGAGCAAGTTTACCTAGTCATTTGAAGGGCCCTAATTTTCTCAATGAACTGTGCTACACACACCAAATTTAAACAGGCGGAAAAAAAACAATCCAAAGTGTGTTACAAATACGTTGACAGGCTGTAACGTAATCATAATTAATTTTCTTTAAAAAATCTCCAATTACCTTGACAGAATAGCACCTTGCTAGCTTGTACTCAGAGGATTCCATCTTCATTGATATTTCCAACAATTAGGTGGAATATTGATCTCAAGGATGGCACTTAATGGAAATGAGGGGAAAAAGAGACACCAACTAGACGAGGCCAATAATCATAATTACTTAATCTTGTCCCAGTAAAATGAAAAAAGCACCAGTGCAAATCGTCGGAGCTCGATGATACATGCGTATTGAGTCAGGAACAGCTAGGCGCCAATACCCTTAACATCATAGGCTCTACTCCCACACCTGTGCTTGCAGATCGTCGGCGCTCTTGACATTTGCAGATCACTAGTATTCGCAATGCACTCATATGTATGCATTGGTCAGTACCACTAATTAAAGGGCTGGGCTATGCTTTCCATTTTCTCGTGTCATGGTCTCTAGCTAACTCTCTGAGTGTCCGGCACGTTGTAGGCATTGTCAGACTTGACACTCGCCCTCCGTTGTAACGTATGATGCCTGGTTACCTAAGTTACATTAAAAACCCATATGGGAGTGCAGCATCCAATAACTGTGCTACTAAGCCTTTATTGTACCGCTTCCTGCTGCCCTTTTTCGCTCAAGCTCGCTTGTGTATTCTGTGTTCAATGCTCGTCAATATCAGGTGTGTTTGCTGTTATTGTATTACTCCATTGGCAGTAACACTGTGAGAAAGGCTGGGTGAGTGGGTAGAGTTTACTGGTGGTAACACCCTGGTTCTCAAGGCCAGGCCCCCCCATTAATTCATAAGTCATTCTAGCTCACTTCCTGATGATGCTTCCCTATACTACCGTATAGCTGGAAATTATATAATAAATGCGTTTTGTGGTAAATAGTGAAGTTTGCGGATTTAATGTTTGCCATACATGTACTAGGTATACAGTGGTAGGTGTTCTTCATTGTAGCGTCACTTTTAAGGGCATCAATAATGCCGGCCTTTCTGAAGCCATTGATGACTATATATTCTGGCTTTTGAGAGGGTGTCCAGTGTTCCGATGAGCCAGCTAGCACTCTTAGGCTTCAGAATAGATGTACATGTGTCAATCTTCACCTATGATATAGCATTTCCACTTGTTAGCTGCTTCTGAACCTACTCTGCATACCATGCTGGAAGCGTGTCTTCATTTCATACTTATTGACTGAAAGATCAAGGGGTTGCAGCATGTCGGTGCAATTAGCAGGCACAATGTTATGATGAATGAAGAAATGAAGAGGTTTGTTGGCCCCTGAAGACATCAAAAATTGTGAGACAGGGATAGCTTTCGTTAAGGCCCAGTGACCTCACTCACCTATGGTTTTCAGAGTGCCACACATCCTATTCGAATCATGTGTAAACTCAATTTCTGGGTGGTACCTTCTGTTTTGCCTTGGTAGAGAAGGTGAGGAGGTAAGTATTCACCAGCAAGTGTTGCTGCTAGAACCACTGTGATCTCTCTTTTATCGTTAAGGCCAGAAATGGGGATCGACTTCTCACCTTCTCTATTCATTGTCCATCCACTGACTGGAACAAGATGAATAGCTGTCTGATCCCAACTGATTACAAGAGATGGAGGGATGTCATTCATCATCACTTCAGCACGACTGCCCGAGAGATACTGCTCCTTTCATTTTTTAAACTCGGAAACAGGTAGTTTAGCAGTGGTGGAACCTTTGCGCTTCACAAATCCCATTCTGATTAACAGAGATTTAGCCCATGCTTTTGTAAGCACTAATGAACCTCTGTACCGCTTAATTAAGGAGACCGTGTTCAGTAGCAGCAACAATTCATTAAGCAGCAGCCAATACTATAGCAGTGTTGACCACTCCCGCTGTAGCTCGTAGTGCAGTAACAGACTCTTTCACCTCATCATCCAAAGTACTTCCAAGCAAAAGGGGACGGCCACGTGATTTTGAAGGGAGATGTTTCACTTCAGGAATGGTCGCACTGTTCCTGAGTCGATCGTGTAACTCGGTCAAGTATTGCTTCTTCAACAGACGGGCAGTAGATTCTGGCACCGGGAAGTGCCGTGGTGCCTTGGTTGGCCCATGCTCGGCAGCATACTGTCTTATGCGAGCACGATCCTCAGTGGAGTAGCTGGGGTAGGCTTTCTTTGTGCGTTTTGGCGCTGGGCCAGCCTCATCGATTCTTGTAGCGATACTCATGACTCGCCTGTTGGCTTCGCGGGGAGCTTCTGGTGTCAGTGAAGGTACAGAATCAGGAGAAGTTCCAGTCCGTCAAAAGTAGCATAGCAAAGACATGGCTAACCTTGCGCAGCTGCTTGGTCCTGGTCTTTCGCTCCTTCCGATCCAGCCGTCGAGGTGGGTGGAGCGTCGTCTGGGCCCGTGTGCGTGTTACGTAATTTTTATCAGACGTAATGTGTGCGCAATGTCAGCACGCAAACATTTCCGGCTATACGGTATTTACCAGTATATATTTTTGTCCCCGTTAACTTCGGAGAAATTACTTGTGTATGAAGGAATGGAGTCACACTTTCTGCCACTAAGTGCAACAAGATGGTGAAATAGCTATCAAATGGGTTCAGCACTAAATTGGCTTGAATTTACAATTGTTCATTTATTACTTAAATCATGCTTTCAAACAATGGCAAGAAGACCAAGTGAGCAAGCATATATGCACGTTAACAACAATTAGCACTGACTTGCCTCGTTTTTTGTCCACTGTGAAGCATCTGTAGCTACAGCAGGGGGTGAGCATTTAGACCTGCAATGCTAGTGTACGTAGGCGATATGAGAAGCTAGTGAGAGACCACATTAACATAGCGTCAGCGTCACCCAGCACATTAATTGGTGGTCCCTGACTATCGTGATCTATATTGCTCATGTTCCAATACTCACCCGTAACATTGCTACAGTTATGGTTTGCACTTCTGGTCCTGTACTTTATACATGGGGATGTTTAATTTTGCCGATAGTCTTGCAATTCAATGTCATATATAGTTGTGTTCTTTGTCTCCTTTAAAGTTGCAGCAACTGTATCGTAAGCTCAGTTTCGAAGAACAAAGCATTGCTAAACAATGTCAGGCTAAAGTTATGCAGTGTCAACTCTTGTATGAAGGAAAACTTGAAGTTCAGAGGTATGTGTGGTTAATTTCAAAGCGCAATTCTGCTATTTTCTATAAAAGAAAAATCATCTCTGTAATTGAAATTGATTCTGCCAGCTAACATAGCGAACTGTTTGCTTAGTTAAACATGTTGAAAGAGTACTAACAATACTTAGTTAATCATATACAGCTTTTCCTCCTGCTCATGTGCAAATTGTTCACCAGTTGTCGTAGTGATGTGCTCCTTGCCTTTTATACCATCCCTATATTCACCATTTTTTGTTTCAAACACCCGTGTTCATTTGTGATGGCCTATGTTCATTGTTTTTGCATTGTGCTACAACCCAATTGTGAAATGTGTTTTTGCACGACCTCTCATGCTTCAAACTTCTTGAAGAATTGCATATGTTTTACCTGTTGTTTTTTTCCAGAACAGAATGCGCAATCATGTAGCCCACGCAAAAACAATGTGGCCACCCTCTGAGCATACGTTATCATTACCTTTTTCATGCAGGGGCCATGCCTATTTGACCATATTTCCTCGATCAGACGCCACGGCTACTATAAATTTCAGCATGGTGTAGGCGCGGCATTTGTTTGAGGGCAGTGTCTATTTGAAGGCGGCTTTAATTTTCCCATTTTCCCATTAATTTTCATCTTTCAAGCCAAGAGCGCGAAAGTAGAGTCATGAGGCCTCGAAGTCTTTTTTCGTCCGAAACTGCCCTAGCAGCAAAGTGGTTCGAGGAGGTTCGGGTTATGAGGACTGGCGGCTGCCATATGGTCCTACTATCTTTTATAGTATAGCCATGATTCAGGGTCATCACGTGTATAAATCCATGTGGTAACCCCCTATCTGATAGAGGCAGCGTCGATTGCTGCTGCCTCTCTCTGCCTTCGCTCGATTGATGCTAAACGCTACGTGTTTATATTGTGCAAAAAAAAGAGCTGTCCTAGGTGTAGTTGATTTGTTTGTTGTGCCTTTGCCTTTCATAGTTTTCACATGCATATACTTGGCTTGGAGTTGGGCGTCATTGGTGGTTTAACTCATTGCGCGCGTTAATGCGCATGCGTGGAATTACCGCTTCCGCGTGGTTTTTTCGAGTTCGTGCGTGCCGTTTTGTTTGCGTGTTTATACTTGGTGTAGGCCCGCAGACGAAGCCCAGATTCGTTCTTCGTGTGTTAGAAAGCCTAGTGTCATCTTAGAGCCGCAGGGAGGCCACGTTTCCATTGCAGATCTGCATTCATCGCTCTTAGATGCGTATTATACGTGCGGAAGGTGGGGCAGCTGCTGCGCACACCAGCCCCGCCTTTTATTGTGTACATGCGCAAACTGTGCGCCCACTCAAAGGTCAAAGGTGTAGCAAGGTCTCGCTGTGCCAGCGACTAGCGACGGCAACTAGGACGAAGAGAGTATTGAGTGTTCCTACGCATCTATATATATGCCGATCGCGTTGGCTAACATCCGCGTAACGAATCTATATATAGATCCGCCGCGCGCAATGGGTTAATTACCCCGGTCTGCTCCTACATGCTAAGTGAGAGTTTACTGTGCCATAGCACAGTGGTTGGAGGTTTGCCTTGTGTTGTGTTGCGTTGTAGATTCGAACCCCTACCAGCTGAGTTGCCCTGGTAGCTCAGTTGGTAGAGCGCTCGCCTAGACTGCAGAGTGTCGTGGGTTCGAATCCCACCTAGGGCAGCTCATTATTTTCCCTTGGATGAAAGAAAGAAGAAAAAAAGAGCTGTCCTAGGTGTAGTTGATTTGTTTGTTGTGCCTTTGCCTTTCTACCTCATAGTTTTCACATGCGCAAAATGCAGTTACTATTTGAGGTCAGCTACTGTTACATTTCATCCCGAGCTACATGCGCGGCGGTCTATACGAGGGCGCCAACCATTTGAGGTGCGGCATTTATTCAAATAAATATGGTACGTCTGCACATACCGTAGGTCGTAGTGAAAGCCACTGCGCTTAATTAATTAAAATGACGAAGAACTGTTGCTCCCAGCCGCACACTGGTTTTAGAGAAGGGTAAGGAAAATGAAAATTTGAATGCTAATGAGTTTGTACAACAAGACCTAGAAATTCCGCGAAAAATAAAATCACCAATCACTGACTTTTAGGCTGTGCTGTCGAAAAATGTTTTAAAGATGCAGTGTGCGTTTAAAATATCAAATGAGCTAAATCCAGGTATAAAAGGGGGCGTTCAAAATTTGATGTTTGCCAGATAAAGAGAAAGACGGTCATTTTACAGAGCATCTTTTTCGCACCACTGTCAAGCTCCACAAGAGCCATTTTCCACACATACCGGCTAACATAAGTCATTTTATGACCCATGCATCAGCCAAAAAATACACAAATAGCAGCAGCATGTGAGCCAGCTCAAGGTCGATCGGTTGAAATGGACTGACCGGCAGCTCACCAAGCAACCGCCCCTGCAGTCGATGTACAGCAAACACCTAGGCCTTTCCTGGAGAGCACACACTCTTACACTGTACAAAGTAGCGTACAGACCGGTCGGACGGCTGGCTCGAACAGCAGGAGATGGTTGCTACGCCTTTTTTACTAAGAGGTCGGAGCTGGTGGCAGTGAGTCCAATCCCAGCCAAGTCCCAGCAGCAGCGACAGTCCAACTGCAATAAAGAAGATTGCGATTCATTTTACTCACACCAAACTGTCCAGCCTTCCGGACATAGTGTACAACAGTACTACTGCCAACGTTTGGTAGAGGAAGACAGCATCAGCTGCACTCCAGCAAAGAAGACCAACATGATGTAGTGGAAGAGAGCGGCCACCAGGCCACAGAGAGGCCCCACTGACGTCACCTATGGCTCCCTATATATGTAGGAGTGATACCGCTATGAGTGCAGGTACATGGCCCGTGCCACTATGTGAAGATTGATAGCCCACCCTACCTACTAGGTAGGGTGGGCATGAGCCACATGTCTCTACTTATTGTTAGTGCCGGCTTCTTTTTGAAATTTTAACAGATATTTGTTTTTTTTGTGCCTTCGTTGAAGGTTTGCCTGGCATAGGTTTTCCCTTTAGGAAATATAGCTGTCTTGTAGCGGGCCTACAGAAAGCATTAGATGTCAAACGGTGATTTTTCTACACCCATTATATTGCAATCTTTACAGGTACGCATTTGTCAATAAAAATGTAACAGGTGCGTAAGCTCCCCACTTCATAGGCTATGTTACTTCGTATGTGAAAGCACCTTTTTAGGTTTCTGTGCAGTCATGGACATAGGAATTGAAGTATATACCAGGTGGCTTTCACCGTTATAGACATGCACGTTTTTGACCCAGGTGCCTGTAAGTGCAATAATCATTGTTTTGCCAACACATACCTGCACTTCTGCATATTTTATTATTGCCTTGCTTGGTTTATACTTATGTGGCCAGAATAGATCAGTTGTTTTTTGTCAAATGCAGAGAAAAAACTGAAGAGTTGCTTAAGACAGTTGAGAGGCTTAAGAGTCAGGTATATAGGACACTGCCTAAAGTAGTCATGTAATACATCCTAAATGTCTTTGAACGCTGATGTTATTGCACGCTGTCATGTATGCACGCACGGTAAGAAGATTGGTTCACTTTTACCAAGAGGTCAGTCTACCTTAATGTAAAAGGGTACCCGCCAATATTACGCTGAAAGGACTGCACATGCGCATGGGGTTGAAGTTTGTACACATTGGCAGTTTCTGCAATGCTAATTTCAATGAAAAGCACTAAAGTGCAAACCCTCGGCAAACTGCTTAATTGTTGACCTCGTAGTAAAGTAGACCAACCACCTAGTAAATGAAAAGCACTAAAGTGCAAAACCCTCGGCGGTGTGGTACTACGCATGTGGGTTGGGCTATGTGTATGCGTTTATCACCATAGCTTAGTCTAGCAATATTTTTGTCACAATCAGATTGTGTGACTCTAGGCCAATGAACATGTTTAGAAGACCCAGACTGGCTTTATAAAGCAGGCCTGAAATGAGAATAAACAGTGAACATGTTCTAAAGGCTAGGAACATGAAAATCAAAGAACGACAGAAACCATCATTTCATCAAATCACAAGTACACAACACAGCCATGATCACGCGGAAATCAGACAACGATTTGGTTCCTGGACTGAGAATATCACCATCACGAATGAATGGCTCAAGTATCAGAAGTATCCTGAAAAGCTGATAACAAAGTTTGACCTGGGAACAAGGGCTGTTAGCTAATGTGTGCGTGTGCGCACGTGCTCTGAAGGGCTGAAGGAAAAAAGGCTCTGTAGAATGTGTGCGAGTCTAGCGTTCATCTGCGATAACCCAGACCTTTGCTAACAGTTGTCCATTATACGGGTAGCTTTCCACGGGACGACGATGAATGAAGCCACACTGAACTCAGTATCTGCGCATGCGAATCACAAACGTGCGTGCCAGTGTAGCATACACAGGCGCGGAGGGATCAGTATAATTACCCACGGTTGGTGCAGTCGGGATACCCGCTCAGCTAGCTAACTAGCCGACCCTAAGTAAAAGTGTAAACCCTCGGCGAACTGCGCATGTGCGGTACCGCTAATTGATGAGCTGAGCTATTAGTATACATTTACCCGTGGTCTCCCGCGAGTAGCTCGCAGAGAGTCTAGCTACAGTAGTAGACAGCATGCGAGAGTCGATACACGCCCTTCGTTGTGACTTATTGTGCCTTCATGATACACAGAGCAAGCGGACACGGTCGAGGTTAATAAGCGCATGCGCATTTTCCGCAGCGATAAAATGGCCGACTACGCATTAGCCGTACAATGGTGGAAGCGCTCTAGCTTTGCAACGGAGCGTGTTCAGAGAAAACCGTTCAAAGATTCTGACCTTCATTGCCCGTTAAGTAGGTGGTATTCTTTGTGAGACGAACGAACACTCGAGAAGTGAGATGGGTTAACTAAGGATGCTCCTGTTTCTATTTATTTTACCTATGCTTTGGTTGTGTCTGTGTAAATTCAAATTCATGTCCCTCTGGTTTATACAACATAATGCGTGGTAATCAAAACTTACCCTTACACACGTGAACATGCAAACATATCTGTGTGGACATGTCTTCTGTATAAACCCAAGAAACCAATGACATTAAATTTTCATTCCACATCCAATAAAGTGAAGGTTTTACAAGGACTTGCCACCATCTTTTATATTTATTTCAGGCTCAATTCGATATTCTGGTTGTGTGGTTAAAGGTGTGACTACACAAATACGCCATACTTTCATTACTAGCAGCTTTTTTAAGCTGAGATCCCCGGAATGCCCATTTCCATCCTATCCTCTTCTCATTTTTACAGACCACAGGATAATATGCAAAAATGTGATGCACATACTACAGCCTGTGCTTAAAGTTGGGAAATACTTTTGATGTGTGTAGATTATTATGTGCACGTGCAGCGAGGGTTATAACAGTTTGTTTATGTGTCCATATTTATGTCCCCTTCTCTGTCCGTGCCGATATTGTGGCATCCCAGGCCACGCGGCCAATAATTGATAGAAACGGCCTCAGCATTCTAATTTTCGAAATGGCAGTTTTCCTATAACCACCTAGAAGTGACCATAGGTGCAGGTGACTTGTTTGCTGTGCCCTTGCCTTTCTACACGTAGTTAAAACATGCACTTTACAGGTTTCTGAGTTGTCTGCAAGATTAACATCGAAGGATGCTGAGTTTGATGAGTATAAGCAAAAAGTTATCAGTAAACCAGAATCGAGATTACAGGCTGAGCTAATCATGGTCCACATTGAGAAGGTACTACTATGCCATATCTGTTGCATTGCCATGGCACACCATGACACTGCATGCAGCAGGTTGTTGCACGGTTCTTGCACTTCAGATACACTGATGCCAGCAACAATAAGTAAAAATATTCTCCTAAATTGTTGGGGGTTACAACTGAAAGTTCAAGAGCAGAGTGCATGACATCATTGGAGTAGCATAATTTTTCTAAGATCCACCAACTACATAATTATTATGCATTTGTGTTATACGCAGGCTTTAGAATCTATTCAAGTGCATAAGCAAAAATGTTGGGGGCAGTGGGAATTAAGCAAGTGTTCTAAACAGTGCGATCCTGTTTGCGTGTGTCAATGTCGAACAATGATAATGTTCAACTGTGTCCATTTTCCGTCCAAGTATGTCGAAAATAACTTCACCCCTTGTTAACCCTCGGGCACTCATATGCAGCAAGGGTTACAGTATGTACTTTGTCTGTCTTTCTCTGTGTTTGTCTGTAACCTAGCTCTTCCAGCACTACGGGGTATGATGGCAAGTTTCCCGCTTGAAAGTGATTAAACCCCCTCACAGCACTACCACTATTTGTAGTTATATTTGGTACGTGATGGCGGGGCTGTGTCGGCATCCACTGATAACCCCTCCCGCCCCATAATTGAAGGCATCTTCTGATTTCCTTGCCGCCACTACATTAAAGGGGGGTAGCTACACCACTCCCTTGCCGCCAAACCCTAAAAGGAGGGGTATGACCAGCTCATTTCTTCCCCATAACCCTGCCATCTGTAAACTTCACTGATGTGATGCTGGGGAACCCCCAAGTCCCCCACATTGTATCATACAGCCCTAGCCCCCTTACCCCCTAATGACACTGCTACATTAGTCTGCACCTCCCCTCAACCACCCTCTGGTAATATTATGTAGAAATGTGACCAAAAGAATGTATGTGTAACCAGAGTGCAACCAACCGGGATGACGAATCAATAGTGACATAGTCATGAAATCAGTTTTCTTGAGTATGACGCCAGCGCTGACTTTGGTATTCTGATGTAGCGCTTGAATGACTCCCTCTTCCACCATCCAAAGGTTTGTCTGGTGGAATCTGCCACACCCCTAGTCACCAGCGTTGTGGCTGCCCCTATCCTGAACGAATGACCCGAGAGTATGTGGTACTCCACAGAGTTTCTCTCATGCCGCTCACTAACTGCTCTCTGATAAGTGGGGAACTATCCTTATGTTGGAATGGGGGCCCGTGTCCAAAGCCTCTGCAAGCCACATACACCAGAATGACCTTACCGGACAGATATATATGAGAGCTGGTCCTGCCGACCACGATGTTCACACCTTGGTCAGTTGGTCAATTTTTGATCCCTTGATAGTTATCTGCAGCCTGGTAGGATTGGTGGTCGAGTCCACAGATATATCCTGTACTGACAGATCCCATGATGGGTCATACTCTCTAGTTGGAGATGTGAACTCGCCCGAACGAAGAAAGCCAAAGAATCCAAGACAACATTGTTCTCGTAGTTGCTAGGGTTTCTGTTCAGAAACTCATACATTTTCTCCAGTATCAACGGTGTAACCAGGAGGCGGTTGTCTTTGCTGGCCGGTTTGCTTTTCCTGACTCCCCGCAATAATAGGTCCAGTTGGAGTCTACCCGTTAACGTGTCTCCATGCCCACTTGAAAAATTAACGAATCTTACTGCTGACAGATATGATCAAACAGTTGAAGACTATAACTGTTGCGACAAGTCGGCAGAAAATAAAATCAATTGTTGCTCGGAGACTGGGAGAGGTTCGAGGCTCAATTTCTTGCAGAAGGAGATATAGGTGGACTGGCCGGTAGCGTACGATCTTCTTGTGTTATATGCGATGCTATACTTATAAGGCGGCTAGCAGTCCTCTCCAACTCTCTGATTTCCAGTGTGGTTGGGTCCGCACACACATATGTTGCGATATGCACCGCCCTCAGGTTAATATTATAGAATGCCGAGACAAAAATGCAATCCCCGCAGCAAATGCATTACTGTTGTGTCTTTGTTGTAGTTCGCCACGATGATGTGCACAACTGCCATGTTGTCACATTGCACCAGAACATAATACCCTGCCAGAACACTCCCCACATTGCTACCGCCACCAGAATAGGTAAGAGCTCCTTGGTGGCAATGTTCGTTTCTTGCCACATGCCGTCCCACGAACCTTGTATCCACCTGTCCCCCCAACAGGCGCCACAGCCCCATGTCCCGGAAGCATCTGTGCTGAAGGTGAACCTGGGGGTCTCGTTGGTAGCCACACTGCATCATGCCCCGACCGTTCCATGAGGTAATCAATGTCTGCCACCATGCTAGGTCCGATTTGAAGGCCTGGGGTGGACCCAGTGATCCAAATGCTTCACACTGTGAGCCCCGTCTATCATCCGCCTCAAGAAGATCTGACCAGGGATGATAATTTTGGTTGCATGCGAGAGCTTACCAATTAGTGACAGGAGGTCCCGTTTTCCCCCGACTTACTTGACATCCAACTTGCAATTAACAGTTTCAGCTCCCGCAACTTCTCCACTGGCAGGCTCATCTCCATTTTCTGAGTGTCCAGCAAATCCCCAAGAACACCAATGTGGTGGCAGGCCCCTCCAGCTTCTGCTACTTTAGGGGCATTCCCAGTGGACGACACAGATTTTCGATTCCAGTTTCTCGAGATTGAGCTGGCACTCGAGTGTGTGCTCTGCTCCCACCGTTGAGAAATCGTCTAAGTAGTGTAAGAGTATGAGCTATCCAAGGTGTCCGTAACTGCTGAAAATATTTTGGGAGCTGATCTGAGCCGAAAGGGTAATATATACACTTTCAATATACAAGGCTCCCTCCCAGTACATGCCGAGTAGGTGCCGATCGTCTGGATGTATTAGTATGTTCCTATAGGCGTGTTCTATATCGATTTTCGCCAGTAATGTGTTCTTTCCCAGATGCAGAATTTTCTGAACCACGCTGTCCACCATCGCATACCTGATCGAGCACAACTCTGGTGCGATACCGTCATTCACACTGAAGCCATGTTCGCTCGAAAGGTCAATGATGAGCCTCCACTTCCCTGGTTGTCCTTGTTTGGGGATCACTCTGAACCTACTCACGTGGACTTCCCGTATATCTTGGAGGGGGCTGATGACTCTGCCGGCTTGCACGTCAGCTTGGATAAAGTCGGCCACCGGTTTCGGGTTTGCTATAGCTGACCTCATGTTGCCGGAAGCTCTCTTGTACTTGTGGTCCCTCCTGAAGCCCACTCAGAAGCCCTCCCTGATGCCGGTTACAATTTTATGTGCCAAGAGTCTGTCCGGGTGGTCCTGTAGTAGTGATTCCCATTGCACGACAACGAGTGGCGTGGTGATGTGTTGAGTCTGTGTGAGTAAGGTCACAGGGTTCAGCTCAGTGCAGTGGTTCAACTACACCAAGTTGGCGGTGTGTGGGTAGACATACCCAGGGTTAGACGTGAGCTGGCAATTATCATGGGGTATTGAGGCAACAGTCATTCCGATGTTCAACCTCAACGCCTCCCCGTGGGGGGACGAAAGGTGGTCTCCAGAGGTGGCTGGTCTTGGGGGCGAGGCAGGGTATGGGAGGAGTTTGCTTTCCGTTGGGGGCACTCCATGGCCGTGTGCGAAGTCTCCCGACAAAATAGCGACTGACACCGAGAACCACGTGATACTCACCGTTGTCACTATTTGATTATGCCTGACCTAGACACACTACTGATACAGACAACCATGTGGTCCTCCCTGTTCTCACTTTCTTGCAGAAAAATATTGTCCACAGCTCTTGCTCAGACTGGCACATAAAGCCAAATAGTCACAGAATCGCAGCCATGCCTCTTGAAGCAAGAAACTACGAGCACTGTCATTCTACAAGAGAGCATGGGCACTGCAGAGTCAGAGAAAAAAGCAGCTCCTGTGTGGTGTTATCAGAGATTGGGAGCGAGTTTTATTCCTTTGTCAGCAGTAGTGAGTGGTCGCTAAGAGAAGCAGCATACCTAGCAACCGGTTGGTGACGCTTTTGCCTGTTGTTTTTCGGCTTTACTTCATTGAAAATGCAGAAAAGTTTGAATTTGAACTGCACCAGTGTACCGGGAGAATCTAAAGCCCATAAACTTATGGGTTTTCTCCGTAAAAAATGCTCAGTGTTTATCCACCAATTGCATGTTTAAAAACTCCAACATGGGTGCATGAACTTTTAATGGCGATCAGACTTCTGGTAAATTTCTCAGTCTTCGTGAAACTAAAAAAAATCAAGCAAGAAACTCTACAGCAGTTCAATAGACCTATGCATGGAGTCTTGATATACCAAGTTCGAAATTACAGTTGCGTCTATTCTACACAGCTTGCTGCATGTGAGAGGTCCAATCACGACCTGCGCAGCATAATTTGTCTACAAGTAGCTTACACCAGTCTGTAGCAGAAGAATAGAGCTACATTGTATAAGTAGCACTGCTCTGTGCTCGTTTCCTCACCAACATGGCATGTTCACACTGCCACGTTTTGGTTACTTTCGCTTAGGTTAGCAACTGTGTGGAAGGAGTTCCTTGGTATATAGCAGAAACGTTCTCTGTGAAGGGAGCGTTTTAGTTAGTAGTGTTTGCTGTGTGAGGCTGTATAAGTGAGATGGAGGTACGTAGCTAATGTCTGTTCTCAATTAATATCTACTCACATGCATTGGTGGATGTGCACTGTGTGGTAGCTATTGTGCAGTCATCTGTACCACAATCTGACCACATTCGAGTTATTTATGTAGACAAGCACAGGTTTTCAACTGGAATGTAAAAAGCGTTGCAGTTTATTTTCAGGGCGTTGCTACCTGCATGCAGCACAAAAAGACGACAGTGCTAGCCGCGAAGAGTGCCAGTGCCCCAGTGTGTTTGGCGTGTTTCATGTTGAGCATTGGATTTAACTGGGGCGCCAGCATTCTTCCCACTGGCTGTTCCTCGCTGGCTCGGTCGTCTTTGTGCGAGTGCAGGTAGCCTCATGCTGCTGAAGCTTTTTAAACATATCTTTGTACTGTTTTTGGGTGCCATTGTTTTGGCTTCGCTTCGGTGTGTACACTACATGAACTCTGCAGGGCACATTTTAGCTGGGGAAGTGCCATGGTTTGCAGCGTCTGTATACTATACAGACGTATTTGCATGGCAAACGAGCGATGTCAGTTTTAAATATCCATTGTACCACTGCATCAAATATACTAGGTCATCTCCGTGTTTATTATACCATTGATATAATATATCTACCTCTAGTTTACTTGTATACACAGAAATTATGGATCTTTGAAAGAGTTTGAGGATTTCGACTACTGTCCCAGGTTTCTCGGCTACAAATAGGTTAACCCATGGTTTGGAAGGCATACGGGTCTATACCCTCCGTGCTTATCTGCACCGCCCTCGGGCTCCACACTCGTGCGGTACTGATAAGCATCTCGGGTATGTTCCCCCTCAAAACCCATTGGTTAACCTATACATTTCCATTATCACTGTTTGCATAATGCTCTACTTGAGCCCTAGTGGAAAGCACAGAGCCTGTTGATATGCTTTTATAGTAGTAGATGATGTGTGGTCTACACTGTAGTACATGGTTATGTTGGTCTATGCTACTGGCAGAGAGTAGGGTGTAAGATGCAAGCAGCAACCTTTGCACCTAAAATACTAAATACTAGATCAGGGTTTGTGTGCTTCACTAAAGACATGCTTTCCCTCCCTTCTTTGTCCATTCTTGTCACTCCCAATCCTGGGTGACCAGTTACAGGGGTTCCCCTAGCCAAAAAAAGTTGTAGCCAATCACTTTTTATTGTAGCCAAAAACACCATTCCTGAAAACATACATTATACAAATGGAAAAAGGAAAGCATGTTTAGTAGCGTCGAACTTTCAGCGTCCATGGCGTATATACACGTACACGTGTCCAAAGTTCGAAGTTCACATACAGTTTGCGCATGTGCAATTCAATAACGGTGTGAACTCTGCGCTGAGTCGCCAAGTTGGCGAACCGTCGCCCAGCGTTATCGCCAAAACGTAGGTTTTACTCGCAAATGGCGATAATGGCGACCGGCAGGGGAATCACTGCAGTTATTAGGTACTTTACCGTATGATGTGTGCATGGCTTATGTTTCCCTAGACAGATTGATAGATCAGCGATGGCTCGCCTGGTTCCTTCCGAGACATCATGTAAGACTGTGCCTACATTCGACCGCAACCACAAGGAAAATGTAGGAGGTTGCTTATCACGATTTTAGGATGTTTTTTTCTACAAAGCTACCAGAAAACTTGTGAAGGAAGTCTTTAAATTTGTGTTGATTTTATAAACGTCAAAGGTCATGTCACCCTCACTAGAAAATAATGATTGGCGTTCTTGCAAGGCCCTTGTATTTAGTTCCACTTCAGTAAATTAGGCTTATGTGTACTGCCACATAATTGTAGCTGTTAGATATATGGTGCTGTGATGAGTATTCTGACAAAAGGCATGCGAACATTCCCACTCACCTCCCTCATAAAAAGTCATTTGCTAAAGTCACTCATATCAGTAGTATTGTGACTTGCAGAATAAGTCACTTTTCCGGATCACCATAGATCTTGGTGTACTTTGCACCAAAGAGACAATACAAAGCCTAATTGTATTTTGCGTGGGCGAATCAAAGGCGCCGCCAGTACTATAATATTCATCATACAGAACGGTTTTTGAATGAACTGTACTATATCGCGCGGAACTGTACTATATCACACGAACTGTGCTATATCCGCGGACTAGCGTATATACGCTTTGCGGGAATGACGCCTCGGCGGCCTTTCGTAGACGGAGGTCGACTCAGACGGTGACACAAACAGCTGCTGGAAGGGCGCTCCGCGAGCTTCTAGTCCTTCTGAACTTGCAAAAAAAAGATTTTCCTGGCCGCCGCCTTTTGAACTATATCCGCGGACTAGCGTACGCTTTGCGGGAATGACGCCCTCGGCGGCCTTTCGTGGACGGAGTTCGACTCAGACAGTGACACAAACCGCTGCTGGAAGGGCGCTCCGCGAGCTTCTCGTCCTCTCTTCCGTTCTGAACGCCGGTTTTCCTGGTCGCCGCCTTTTGAATCGCCCACGCATACAATAAATTACTTAATGTACGGAAGCACGTGCTGTGCGCGTGATAATGGTACTCGGAACGTGGTCTCGATAGATCATACAGCAACTCGGCTGCGCCTCGTGCTGTATGACTATCTCGACCACGCCCCTCGTACCATTATTACGCGCACGGCACTGACTTCCGTACATTAACCTATTACTTACACCTAGAGCTGGTATTCCAGTTTGGGTCTTTGATAATCATCAAGCTGAGTCATTATAATGCTCTTCTACTAACGCTGACACCTTCACTGTGTCAGCAGAGATTTGCACCCAAGTGGAACAAGTTAATAAAATGAGGCGCAGGTCTATAGACGGGGAGAAGTTAGTTATAGCAGTGTGTTCAGTATAGTTAAAGATGTATGCTGAATTTGCTTATCAAATATGAACATATTGCATGATGCTGCCATAGCTCATCAGTGTTAGAACTTTCAAATATCCATTTTGGATGGAAAACTGTTTACTGCAAAATGGCCATTGAGTGAACATTTTACATGTACCGTTTGCACTACACACTGGACTTTTCTGTGTGGTTAATCATTACTTGCCTTATTATAGACTGAACTCGAGAAGAAACTATCTACAGCCCTTAGAGCAAAGAAACACTACAAGGACCAGTGGACCCAAGCAATGAAAGAGCTTGCTGCATATCGACACAATGAACTGGTTAGCTTTAAAACTTAGTTGCTTGCATGTGTCCGTCGAAATCTCTAATCTGACTTATACTACATTTCTGCGTGCACTGTTGTGTCTTGTTATACCTATGGTGAAATTTCGTTTGGACTGTCTGTTCCTTTCCAGCAATATTTTGCCCTTCCATGCGTAAAAGTGGTAAATATATTTTGTGCTGTCTTCCCTTTTGCCTTGCTCATTCATATTGCTGCTTTTGTACCCTGGAGTCAGGCATTTGGATGGAACAAATTTTTTATGTCCTTACCTGAAGCCGCACGCACGATTGTGAAACTAAGACAGCAAGTAAGCTTTTAGCATTATTGGTAACTCCAGCTCTTTGTTGGGCACTTGCTTTTTTAACTTCTCCACGTTATTCCCATTTACAGCTCTCGTTCACGTGAGCAGCTTGGAGATCAACGTATCCTACTTTGAGGTGCTGCCACAGCCTTGGCGAGGGGGTTTTGATGCTTAAAAGTAGATAGCTGTCTTCTAGATAAGTTTAGTTCACTCTCTGTCATTGTCAGTGTTTTCACCGTGTTCTGTACGGTTTTTTTTTCTGTTGATGCAATACCTTACGCACCAGACTGTATGGGTATAGTCATTACCCACAAAGGCTGTCGTCAGATGTGATATCTCAACCTTGATCTGTTCTTGGTCACAAACTTTCTCTGCTCTGTTTTTTAATGACCCCCGTCTTGATTCGGGGGTTGTGGTACGATACTCTGCCTCCCATATGTATGACATGTATCAGAGCGCATTCAACGCGGGTCTGCGCTCAAGTAGGAGTGAGGGCAGTGTTCAAGTCAGGAAGGACCCCTATCAAGGACCACTACTGCTGAAGAAAGGAGTAGTGTATGGGTTCCATGCATGGACTGCCATAAGGTATACATTTGTGAGACTAGAAGGAGCCGGGACACAGGGCCGCTGTCAAAGATGAATGCAATTGCAGTACACACATGGGAACATGGTCACAGAGTGGACTGGGATAATCCAACAGTGCTGAGACAGGAGTCTGTAGTATACTGGAGGAGAAGAACATTAGAAGCAATTGAGATAAGGAGACACAACGAACGTGGCATGGAGAAGAACAAAAGCATGGAGAAACTACAAACGTGGATTGTGGTTTGATGCTGAGCCCTTACTGGATACCATTTTTATGAACACTTTGGCCAGCCACATTATGTTGTCGTGTCTTGTCTGACCATCTATTCTTTCTGTATTTGTTATGTCGAAGTTTAACCACCTACTTATTTCTGTGATGTTACATGTCTAACTAACCACATAGTTGACGCTTGGCACGCATACGCAGGGTTACGGTATTTGGTTCGTAAGTGTGTGTGTCCGTCAGTCTGTCTGTCTGTCCATCCGCCTGTTACCACGTTTTCTGCCATCACACACAACGAGACAACAAAAGAGCGATACCAAAAGGTTCAGCGCTATGTCCTCTTTCGTGTTTCACCACCTATTTTTTTCTGTGCATGTGTGCATTTGGCAATTCAGCTGAAGAAGGCCCACGGACCGAAACGTTCTGAATCTGTTCAAGGCTACTGCTCTTTTAAGCTAATAAAGAACCTCGCTAACACCAGTATGTCGAATTTAACGTCTTATACAACTACATATATTTCGTTAGTTACTTTCTGTGTCTTTCTGTCCATCTGTCTGTTACAATGTTTTCTGTAACCACGCGCAACGTAACAACAAAGTATCGATACCAATAGGTTTAGCGTTACACTGACTTCATTTGAAAGGGAGTGTGGCAAGAGGCTAGACATTTTACTAAAGACAGAACTCAATTGCATTCTTTCCCTGTGTTTTGTTCTATCTCTAGTAACAATTCTAAATTTAGTCCTATATAGACCTGCTTGCTCTGCGTACCATGGAGAAGTTAAAACGCAGGGTGATTATTCGCAAGCTATCTAGTTGTGTAGTGTAGCTCGCCCATAAAGGACTCTCAGGGAGCTGGCAAGCAACCACTAGTACATACTGGGAGTAAATATAGCGCAGCACATCAATATTAGTGATACCGCACATGTGTGTACTAAAGCGTGCACATAGTATGCAAAGGGTTTGCACTTTATGCTTTTCACTAACCCTTGGTGCGCAAGCGCAGCGAGGGGTAGAGTACTTTGTTAGTCTGTCTGCCACCACGTGCAATAAGTCGGCCACGGTTCAGTGCTACACTAAAAGGAGATTTTCATAAAACTGCTGCATTCTAAAGTTATGGCGTGAATACCAAGTGAACAAGCCAATGTGGAAATTAGCACAGGCTTACCTCGACCGGATATGCTTGCTCTGTGTATCTTGATGGCACAAGAAGTCACAACGAAGGGTGTGTATCGACTTCCGCATGCTATCTACTGCTGTAGCTAGCCCGTTTCAGACTCTCCGCTAGCTACTAGCGGGATACCACGAACACATACTAATAGCACAGCCCTCCAACTAGCAGTACAGCTCATGCGCAGTTCGCCGAGGGTTTACACTTCAGTTGTTTTCATTTTAGAAAAGTGCTCAGAGTATACTACAAAGACAGCAACAGGAACTGGAAAGTGTGAAGATCCATAGTGAAGAGCAGAAAATAATACGTAAAGACCTTACTCAAGTGAAAGAAGAAGTTAGCAGGTAATTATAATTTTTAAGTAGTAACACATTGTTGAGGTAGTATACACAACAAGTGTTTCATCGGTATACGATTATTGTATGTTGTACACAACAATTGGTTGTGGACATAACCTTTACACCGACTCACTTCTGAATAACTCAAACTCAATGAAGATTGCTACCTCTACAACGTACTGCACCATCTTTTTTGACTTGGAGTAAGTGGTTTGCCAGAAGAGTTTGTTTTGTTCTCTTTTTGAGATTTGCATTTTATAACCCCTACTCTGTAGTTTTATCATTTTGTGGGGGACCAAACTACAGAGTGCATGGTACACCTGGTTACTGCTCCTAGTCCATGTGTATGTAATATGAGCAAAAACCTGGCCTTGTTTTTTTGCACTTTTGACTGTTTTCAACAACAAAATTGCTCTACATCACCCATAAGTCAAACACCAGGAAAGGCGACAGTCCTGTACGTACAGGCAGTTTGCCGAACAGTATTGCTGCTAGAAATGGAACACACACAGTGCAAACACAAGTGACCACTCACCGAGCACCACTCAGTATTTTCATCTACTCCCATCTGCGTTGTACATCTCATGTCTACTTTGCCTTTAGGTAGCAACCCATGAGTTTGGAAGGTATACGGAATATACCGAGGGTATAGACCCGTATGCCTTCCAAACCATGGTTAACCTAGTTTTAGCCTAGAAAACCCGGGCCTTATTTTCACGAAGCCAGTCCTGCTGCCTATTCCGACAGATCCCGCTTCGCCGCTTTCAAACAGAATGAATTGTGTGCCACACGAGTGACAGCTAAGTGTCAGTGTTTGTGCAAGCAAAAATTGCCTACACCCTGGAAAACAACTCACCATGGAAGCAAAAAACAAACCAGCGACAAATCTAGTGTCTGTAGCTCCCAAGGTCGCTGAGCACCGGTGCTTTAAACAAAGCTCCGCTCTGCCCGACCGGTATACGCCAACTGGAATGTAATTAACACAGGTATATCAGGAATATACTTGACTATCGTCAGCAACATTTAGTGGCGGTTGCGGGTGCTGTGAATATACTTCATCGAAGGCATTGATTTCTATGGCTTCTAAGTAACTGGTGAGCATTGCAAGCGGCCTAGCTTCTTCAACATACATGCATTACTCTGAGACCTAGTCTGCTAGGAATACGATGCTGAGCCACTATTCCGCCGAGAAAAATGTTACTGGCAAAAAAATATAGATTTGAGCACGCTGACACCCCCAACCCCATCACACAATCCCTATGTTGTTGCCTAGTGTGCTACTCTTATAGGGAATGTGACATTATATAAGGGCTAAAGGTTACTAAAAGCAAGCATTCTTTCACAGTGACCCTGTTGTTTTTAGCAACATTTCTTCAGAGAGTTACTGCCACATTCCCTTCTATAACGGTGTTGGTTACTCAAAGTTTCAAGTATTGTAATGGTGAATGTTTAATACTTCACGTAGGTAACAATAGGGATTGTGTGATGGGGTTAGGGGTGTCAGCGTACTCAAATCTGTTCATTAACCATGCTTCATGTATCCCATCCCTATCTCGTCTCCCTTTCTTTCTCTATATGCCTCTTTTTTTTTAATTCGCAGGAGTTTTAACTCATTGCGCGCGTTAATGCGCATGCGTTGAATTACCGCTTCCGCGTGGTTTTTTCGAGTTCGCGCATGCCGTTTTGTTTGCGTGTTTATACTTGGTGTAGGCCCGCAGACGAAGCCCAGATTCGTTCTTCGTCTGTTAGAAAGCCTAGTGTCATCTTAGAGCCGCAGCGAGGCCACGTTTCCATGGCAGATCTGCATTCATCGCTCTTAGATGCGTATTATACGCGCGGAAGGTGTGGCAGCTGCTGCGCACACCAGCCCCGCCTTTTATTTTGTACATGCGCAAACTGTGCGCCCACTCAAAGGTCAAAGGTGTAGCAAGGTCTAGGCTGTGCCAGCGAGTAGCGACGGCAACTAGGACGAAGAGAGTAGTGAGTGTTCCTGCGCATCTATATATAATTATGCCGATCGCGTTGGCTAACATCCGCGTAACGAATCTATATATAGATCCGCCGCACGCAATGAGTTAATCTACTTGTTTCCACTCATTATTTCTGTAAAAGGGTGCGAGCCCTCTATAAAATTAATAATAGACACAAATGAAAAGCACTGAAGTGCAAACCCTCGGTGCATTGTGACGAGCACGCGTGAGTAAACGCATGCGCTGTATCACTAATGGCTGGGCTGGGTTTAGTTTTAGCTGTTACTCGTGGTCTCTTGCCAGCTCGCGCAGAGTCTGACGTGGGCTAACTACACTACTAGATAGCATGCGAGAGGCGATACACGCCCTGCGTTGCATCTTCTGGTCGAGGTATATATGCAGAGCACGCGGATCGATCAGACCGCGGTAAGCCTTCCCGTCCGTTGCGTATTTGCATATTGGCTTTTTCGCGCTCTAGCTTTGCAACGGAGCATTTTCAGAGAAAACCCCACAAATTTTCTGACCTTCGTTGCCCGTTGAGTAGGTCGTATGGTTTGTGAGACGAACAAACAATCGAGAAGTGAGATGTGGACTAACAGACACACAGACAGACAGACCCAACTACTGTAACCCTCGCTGCGCATGCGCGCCGAGGGTTAATGACTGTTGTCATCATGGAAATGATGTAATACACATGCATACCAAGTTTCATCTCCATGTGTGCTGCCATTAGCAAGTTTGAGGAGTGAAAGAAGTAAATGCCCATGGTTGTCATGGAAACGATGTCATCACATTCGTACCTAGTTTCATCTCCATGAAGGCTACCGTTAGCAAGTTTTAGGAGTGAAGAGTGCCTGAAGCTATTTGATGTTGTTCAAACAATATGTGGTTGTCAGGGAAACATGAAGTTGTCATGGAAACGTAACATACATGCATACCAAGTTTCATCTCCATGCATGCAACTGTTAGCAAGTTTGAGGAGAAGTGTGTTAAGAAGTAATTTTTAAGAAAATTTCCATTGATGTTGTTCAGACAAAGTGGTTGTCATTGAAAAAATACACATGAGCACTAAGTTTTACCTCCATGCGTGCTACAGTTAGCAAGTTTGAGGAGTGAAGAAGCAATTTTAAAGAAAAATGCTGTTTGTTGTGGTGGGTGTCGTGGAAACGATGTATTATGCATGTGTACCAAGTTCACCTCCATGCGTGCTACATTTGGCTAGTTCAAGGAGTGAAGAAGTAGTTTTAAAGAAAAGACGCTTTTTCAAACATTATGCGGTCGTCATGGAAATACGTAATCGTCATGGAAATGATATAATAGGCATATGTGAAGAAGTCAATTAAAATAGTGCCTAAGGCTCTGTGTTGTTGTTTACAAACATGTATTGTTGTTATATTGATGTTGGTGATTGAATACATTATGTCGTTCGTTCACATAGCTCTTACCATTTGTGAGTTATACGGACACATGTGACCCATTATATTGTATTGCCTGGGGCTAGTTGTTGTTGTTCGCAATAAACAGTGTTGTTTACAAACAAATAAGTATGGCCAGTCTCTTCTGGTGACGGATATCTTACAAGGTTTCATTACTATATGTTATTTCGTTTTTGAGTTAGGCTAGTTCAATCTGAAGAAGAAGAAGATGAACAACACTCCCTATCATACCCCATACATGATGCTAGGTACCATGCCCATCCCAATATACTACGTACTACCGTACTTAGTGATATATATTTGTTTCTTTTTAACTAGCGGTAGGGCGCTGTACCGACCGTAATGCTTTGCGTAGTTCTAAATAATTATGTGTAACACAATTAATAAGTTTCCTGCCTGCCATTTGGCTGAAGTTGACTTTGCCCCCATCGTTGTATGAGATACTTGGTGGTTGGTGTTCTGATGCTCCACAATAGAGTCGATAGGTCGTGACCTAGGTCAGCAGCTGAACTACACCAACACTGCCGACATGACGGAACACTTGTTTTGTCGAAACGTTGGTCTGTGGGATGGTCTGTGGATTAGCTTTGTCTCTTTTTTGCGTTATCCGAAATGATTTCAAAATATACACGCTTCCAAAAAAATTTTACGTGTTGTGATCCTAGTTGTCACAGTTCGACATGGATGCTGAGGGGTCCCTCACTACTACCTGCAGAGCAAAGTAAGTCTCCGCCAGACCACCAGACGCCGGGAAATACTAACACTGCTGTACCACGAGAGAGCTAGAAATCGTTGCGCAGATGCAAGCGAGGTACCGAGAGGCATAGCCCGCAGAAGCCAACGTCTAGCATCCGAAACAGCTGAAGAGTGAGAGACGCGCTTGTCCCAACGTCGAGTGCAGGACTGGACTTCACAGGAGGCAATGTGTAGCCTCCAGGTCAGATGAAGAGCAGGAAATGCGCTTGTCCCGACGCCGAGCGCAGGACCGGAGGCGGAGTCTAGCTTCTGAAACTCTTGAAGAGGCTGAAGCAACACAGGTTCTTGTGCTCAGCCCTACCCCAGTTGAGTAGCTCCCGCTCGCCAACAATGTTTAACATTCTACTAGCATTCATATATCTCCTCCATACATTCTCTGTGGGTCCAGTGCATGACTTTACTGGGAGCGAATGGTTCGCCTCCATTATACTCAGTAACATTCTTTCTGATGTGAACTCGTCCGGAACCTTTTAAGTCAATCGACACCATCATCATTTGTTTCTACTCCCAACATGAATCTGGGGGTATAAACACAAGTGAATTTCAATTTCAAAAAACAAGCTGCCCTATGGTGCACTCAAACCCACGACACCGTTTTCTTAAAGAGTGTTCTACGACTCGAAGTCGGCAAAATACATTTTCTCGGTGTCATAACTTGGTAAAATTACTAACACCATTAGAATCTGCAATTTTTCTACATTTTGATTATATTGCTCATTTACTAAATATGTTGTATATATGTACCTGTAACAGTTTACAAAATCACTATCGGGGCCTAGGTAAATGCCGTTAGACTATTATAATATGTTTGAGAAAAATGCCAACACCCAGGTGTGTTACCCAATTTAAGCACTTAAAGGAATGTACGATTGTGTTGCGAATTTTGTAGTTAGAATTTGTCATAACCCGCTAACTAGTTGCAATAACACTAACGCCATTAAAATCCTCGCAATGATATCCTACATAAACTAAATGAGGTATTTGAAACACACAACAGTTTACATAAACACTTTTTTCGGGGCTCAGCTATCATGCTACAATATTTACATATCCGAGGTTAGGAAAGGTAAAGAAATGCAGACGAGTTTGATCAAAACCCATACAATCCTTGAGGGAATGTTGTGCAGTTTGTAGTTACCAAAATTAAGTGAAGAAGAGACCCTTTTATGTCTTATCCTTAGGGTCCAAAAGGAAACATTCAATGATGAATGCCCTTCTAAAGTGACTGAGGCTGAGGACACTGCTAATCCAGATGTTGCTCGTTGGATTGAAGAAAGAGATATTCTTCTTGAAACTGGAGTTTACACCCAAAATGACTTCACCATACAACAGCTAGACCAAAAAATAAAAGCTTGCTTGAAGTGAAGTATATTATATTGCACTATTTGTGTAAGTAATGCTACCTAGTTTGTTGATCACATATTATTGACTGTGAACAGTTTACTGTATGCAGGGAATAGTCCTGTTGCTGAAAAACATCCTTTGTTACGTACTAATGGATGCACATAATCATTATTAGCACAATAGAGGTGATCTAGTATAAGACAAATAACCTTATGCTGGGGCACACATGTGTTGTGATAATGGTAAGACCTGTAGTTTGTATCTACACCTAATATAATCATCAAAACACAAAACCAGCAAACAAGAACAACTGCCCTCAGGCAATGTATATCACTAAGTACAGTAGTACATTAGGGATGGGCATCGTACCTAGCACCTTACATGTGATAGGGAGTTTTGTTCATCATCATCATCTTCTTAAACCGAGTAAATTAATGTGGAATGTGACCTGAGATCAGGATTGAATCGAAAACTATTTCTAGAATGTTGGCAGTTAGGGGGTGTGAGAATATCAGATGTTCGTTACTGAGGTAATCAGGGCCAAAAGAGGATATTATCGTTCCCACTTCTTCTGCACAGATCAAGTCTGGTTCATCATCAGGGACTCAGAAAAATTGAAAGATTTCTAAGCGGCAGGCTAGGTCTTCCACAGGTGGGATAGAAGATGCACCTAAGTTCTGAAAATACGGTGTCCAGCCCTCAAGGATTGTCCAGCCTTCGAATATGGTCCATTAACTGAGAAGCGGTTGGTTGGTGGTTGGAGTGTTGATGGAGAGGTATGATTGCGAATGGCTTGGAAAAAACGGCAGGGATCCAGTTCTTGATGAACGAAATTATATAAATCATCATCAGGGAGTTCCTTCTGGAGTCGTATCTGCTATCTGTAGTCCCTCTGCGGCCTTATAAGCTGCTCGGGCAGGATGAGTGGGGTCGAGGGGTTTGCCAGCATTCATCCATAGGTGGTAGAGTTCCTTGCTCGATCTCTTGGCAGCTTTCTGTATGGGACCCTATCCAGGTTTCTTGAAGTGCTGTTAAACCTTAGGAGGTATTATCTTCTAGGTGACAAGAAGTAGGTCAGTCAAAGCAGATAGGTGTTGGTCGATTAAACTTGGTTGGTGAGATAGTTCAGACTCTGGAGGGTGGTGAATGCTGAGCAGATGTTGGTGGAGAGGTTGCGTGTAAAGAGAGTGTATGTTTGTTTGGAAATATGGGACCAGTTTCTGGGGGTAAATACAGGCCTGTGGTGTACTTCTGGATCTGCGGGTACTGGCTGTGAACAGTAGGGCTGGATTGAGGCAACTACAGGCAGATTGTCAGATGTATTGAGGGGGTGGACCGGTAGGGTGTTGGCGGATTGAAATCTTGGAAGGAAACTCTGGTGACACAAGATGTGTAGATACAGTGGAGTGGGCCTCAATCTCAAATGTATGAGAAGTTCAGACGCGATTTTGTCATGCACATCTTGGTTTCACTTACATCCTTCAAGCTGAGCCTGGATAGCACTGTCACCCCAAGCATGGATTAACCTCAGAACCTCGTCATTGCTCCACGAAACCGCCATCGGCCGCTCGACCGTCACACGAGAACGCTCATCCCTGCTTTGACATGCGTTGTTTGCGCATGCTCAGAAAGTGTACGTACCCCAAACCTTACTGTGCCGCACGGTTCAATAAACCGTACCCGGCGCGGATCGGTACAGTATATACGGTTGGCTCACACCGTAACCTCTACCGTGCCGAACCGCACCGGGTACGGTTTCAGCCGTGCAACTATATACTAGTGGAAATGTTAAACATTGTTGGCGAGCGGGAGTGACCCAACTTGGGATTTGCCTGCGATGTTTGGGCTGCATAACGCCGTCACCGCACAGCTTTCTCGTGAAGCAAGACAGATCCACCTGTCGCCGTTACACGCGTACTGTACGTCGGCAGAACGGTGAGCAAAGCGACGCTGATACTACAGACGAGCCTCTCTCTGCTCAGGAGTCTCACGGGAATGACGTTCTCTTTCCCTCTCTCTTCGACGACGAAGGGCATCTTCTCTGGACTGATCCATGAGTGCGAGAGTACAAAGCTACACACGCGCGTAATCACTGCCTGCACGACATTATGACAAGGCAGGCCGCATGTGAGAATGTTGAAATCCTTTCGGATAAAAAGAAGTGCGTAATCCTGGAGCATGCGCAGTTGGACGACGTACGGTCGTAGATAAATAAATATTATATGAGGAAAATTCCGCGCCGTTCGTACCACCAGGTTGTTAATGTCGCGGACGAACGGGATTTGAAATGGCTCACGTGCGCCCTTAGCGCTGTGTACATTCTGCATTGCACGCGTCCGCGTTGACACGTTTTTGCCACGTAACGGGCCGTAGACGAGCAACACGGAGTTTGAGTCCACGGCCGTCCTTCTCTGCGTTCATCAGCCCATTTTCCCACTATAGGTTCGTCATAGGTGTAATAAATGACAACTCATGTAACACAGCTAGCTAGGCTGCACCTTTTTAACTTTCTGTCTGGTTTTTGTCCACCTGGTTTGATGCTGCTTTTTTGTCAGGTCCTAGTAGGAAAAGGGGATGAGAAATAGCTGTAAAGGTAACAGCTACAAATTCGTAAGAGGCTGAAGTTTTGCATGGTGCTTAGATTACTGACCCTGCTGTCACGGTAATATTAATTAATTATACATGTAATTTGCACAAAAGGGTAATTGATGTACTCTAGCGCCCTAACACTTAACCAACCGCAGACACATAAATGTGTCCAGAGCCTCCATGAGTCCATAACAATTTATATGGGAGTTTAATAGGATGTTAAACGATGTTAACACACGAACAGTAGATGGCGGGGCGGGGCGGCAGGACTGTGAGCATGCGCAGTGAGCAGTACAGTCAGCATCGTGTCCAGGTCCCGTGGACTCGACCACCAATCCTACCTGGCTGCAGAAAACTATCAAGGGGTCAAAAATGGACCAACTGCGGCAAGGTGTGAACATCATGGTCGGCTGGACTAGCTCTCATATCTGTCCGGTAAGGTCAGTCCTGGCATATGTGGCTTACAGAGGCTTTGGATAAGACCCCCTGTAAGGATGGTTCCCCTCTTACTAGAGAGCAGTTGGTGAGCGGCATGAGAGAGACTCTGACGGCAGCAGGTGTGGAGTACCACAGGTTCTCGGGTCATTCGTTCAGGATAGGAGCAGCCACTACTGCGGCGGCTAGGGACGTGGCAGATTCCACCATACAAACCTTGGGCAGGTGGAAGAGCGAGTCATTCAGGCGCTACATCAGAATGCCCAAGGCGGAGCTGGCGTCATACTCGGGAAGACTGGTTTCATGACCGTTGCACCATTGAATACTCGGGAGAACCGGTTTCATGACTGTTGCACCATTGATCTGTCATCTCGGTTGGTTGTACTTGTGTTATGCATAGCTACATTCCTTTGATCTTGTATCTTCACGGAGCGCAGTTGAGGGGAGAGACAGACTGGTGTTGGGGTGTTATGAGGTCCTAGAGGGTAGAGGGTGATGCTGGGTAGGTTACATATATGTTACTAGGTGGGGGGAATTTGGGGGTTCCCCAGCATCACATCAGTGAAGTTTACAGATGGCGGGGTTATGGGGAAGAAATGAGCTGGTAATACCCCTCCTGTTAGGGTTGGCGGCAAGGGAGTGGTGTAACTACCCCCCTTTATTGTGGTGGCGGCAAGGGTATCAGAAGATCCCTTCAATTATGCAGCGGGAGGGGTTATCAGCGGCTCTGCGGCGTGCCGACGCAGCCCCGCCATCATGTATATACCAAATATAACTACCAATAGTGGTAATGCTGTCGGGGGGTTTAATAACTGCGAAGCGGGTTAATGGGGTTATAATACCTTTTTCTGTTTTTTTAAGCAAATCACCATGATGGCGTTCAATGATGATACTAACAGTCTCCTTCAGCTTTCTATACGATATTGGAGTATGCCTCTCAGTATGGCATCCTTACCTGACAAAAGTGTACAAAGGCTGGCATTACGTCTTTGCACTAAGCAATGGAATCTGGACTATAACACATTACTTTCCATTTGTAATATTCCAACCCAAGCTGCTCGAAGAAAGTTCTTCTGTCTCAGCACAATTTTATACCATCATTTTATATCATTCCTATGGTGTGCATGCTCATTGACCCACGATGTGCATGCACACTGTTGGTTTGTAAGTGTGTCTGTCTGTCTACTAGTGGCAGACCACAAGTATAAATGAGAAGAGAAGAGAAGTACTGTGCATTTGACATAGATATGGCCTGTATTAGGGGCCTTGCAGGCCTGCGACCTTCAGAGATTTGATGTCTTCCTTGTGTTTGTTAAATCACACCACAGAGTGCATTGGGGTGCGTTAATAGTGATCGAGTAGGCGTAATGTGATTTAGGCTCAGAGAATGAGTTCTAGGTAACTTCTGTCCCTTTTACCATTCTTAAGGATGGGATTTGGTTTTCAGGCGATGAGGGCGAATGCTGTCCTGTCTGGGCACTGCAAGTGGCGGATCTAGTATTTTGATCAGCATGTGGTGTGCAGGTGAACGTTCGTGATCCCAGTCAGGTGGAGGCCGTCCTTGCCGGCAGAGATTTCTTCTCCTTCATGGCTCTCACCAAGGAAGACAAATCAGGCGTAGCCAAGGGGGGTGCTTAGGGTGCTAAAGCACCAGCTTTGTGCACGTCAACTGCGGCGTGCTAGCGCGGAACTTCTTCTTCTTCCTTATAACCTCCACTGAAGAGAGTAGCCCTAGGTGCGGGCGAAGATGAAGTGAATCAGGATAGAAGTCGAGTGCGAGCAGATAGGATATGGTGAAGAAATTCAATGCGCGCGTGCTGCACGGGGGTGCCGAGGATGAGCGAGATGAAACGGGTCGGGTCCGAGACACGTACGGAAGCAAGAGGGTGGGGCAGGTCAAATTCGCCACGTGCGGGGGTTAGGGCAGGGCAGTTCGCTATGAGATGGGAGGCGTCCTCAGATGCTGAGTTACAAAGGGGACAGAAATCGGTAGAGGAGGGGATTGACTGGAAGCGACAAACGTCAGATGCTAGCCCATAGCAATTTAGCAGTAGTTTCATCCTGGAGATGTTTTTCCTAGACAGCATGGGGAAACCTAGGGTGACCCGCCAGTGAGGGTACGGTTTCCCGAGACGAGAAGGAAGAAAACTGGAGAGAGGGAGATGGACACATTCATCAGTATAGACAGAAAAATCGAGATGGTGGTAATCCGCTGGATCTGGCCCTTCCACTGAGCTCTGGAGACTTGCTGTTTAGGGTGTTGGGGATGGATGGCAGGTCGTAAAGTTCAACTAGAGATTGAAATGTGGATAGAGAACTACGAGGGGAGAGAGGGCCAGACAACCGCTTCTCAAGGACGATGCGAGGCAGAGAGTCATGGGGGATAGTGGAGAAAGAGTGTACAAAGTTCAGCTGGCGGCGATGAATCAGGGTACGGATGTTCGCGATTCCCAGTGACTGTTGGAGGGCCAGTGACTTGCAGCGGATGGGCATTCCCTGTTATCGTGCGCAGGATCTTCCTGTGGGTTCTCTTATCAACTCTGCCTGTGTGAGAGACCACACTTCGCACCCGTAGATGAGAATAGGGAGGCAGTATACTTTGTACAGGCGCAGGGATGTAAGTGGGTGGAGGCAGCCGGCCCGAGACCCAAGACCATTGAGAGAGAAGAATGCCCTTCTAGAAGAACTGCAGCGCTCTGGGGTACGAGGGTTAGATGAATAGGAGACAGAACGAAGAACTCCAAGGTGGTGGTAGGAGTCCTTCTCTGGAATGACCTCACTACCTATGAGCCACTGGCGAGATGGGCGATTCCGGGCATGGGTTGCAGCTGATTCACCAAAGATTTGGATGGCAGATTTCTGGGCATTGAGTTGGTAGCGCCACTGTACTGAGTAAGAGAAAACTATCTCGAGCATGGCCTGAAGATCAGTGCTGCTGTTTGCGATCAGTGCCAGATCATCCACGTACATAGGGCTGCCACAGAAGTTGCCGTCAATTGTAGCACCATAGCCTGAGCCGGAGAGCTGATACAGGAGGTCATTGACATATATGGAATACAAGAGAGGTGACAGAATAGCTCCCTGTCGTACGCCTTGGCTGATCTTGAATGAGCGGGAGGTGGAGGAATTCCGTAACACAGCTGAAATGAATCCTCTACCAGTTGTGCAGGATGATCCAGATGTATCTGGGGAATCAGAACAGGGCTACCTTGTATAGGAGACCCTCGTGCCACACGGTGTCGAACGCCTTCTTGACGTCCAGGAAGGCCACAAAGGCTCTTCCTCTCCTGTACTGCCATGATGGTCTCCTGGAGTAAGAAGGCGGTGTGCATGGGGCTCCTGCCTGGAATAAAGCCGCCCTGGAGTGGATGGAGTCTAGTGGTGAGGGGGGAGAGACGATGGAGTAAGAGTTTTCAAAGACCTTGGCAATGGAAGATAGGAGGGTTATCCCTCTAAAGTTAGACGGATTTGAGAGGTCGATGTTGTGACCTTTTGGGATGGGGATAATAAGGCCTTGCTGGAATGTGGCCTGTCGCTAGGATAACATTGAAGATGTTTGAAAGGATTGAGGCAAGGGTATCATCCGCAAAGGAGAGGTGCTCGTTAGTTAGGTGGTCTGGGCCAGCAGCTTTGTTGCGGGGCAGGGAGTGGATGATAGTGGAAGTCTCAACCCAGTCGGGCTCTGGATTGGGGATGTCGGAGATCACCCTGTAGATGCCAGGAAGGGAAAAATGGGCTAAGTTGGGAGGGGGGGTTCCTAGGGCCTCAAAGTAATGGGCCCAGCCTTCCGTGATGTTTTCGTTGGTGTACTGAGAGCCATCGACTGAGGTACGGGTAGTAATTGGCTGGTTTCTGTGGGAGGTGGTGTCGTTGCGAACAGAAAGAAAAAATTTCCTAGGATTGAGGTTGGTGTCCAGCGAATTGTAAAATATGTCATTGAGACGCTTTCTCTGTAGACGTAGGCATGATTTGTGGGCTATTCTGAGATGGTTTTCTGGGCTGTGGGGTCTTCCTGCCCTGACCCAAGCACAGTAGTGGTGTTTGCACGACCTACTCGCCGATTTCAGGGCAGGGTCCCAGCCAGGCCGTTTGGCAGGGTGGAATTTGTTTGGTGGTATGTTCCGGGATGTAGTCAGAAGGCAGGTGGTCAGGTCAGACAGTAGACGATCAATCGTATCAGGATGGGATTCATGGATGTAATCGGAGGGATGTTTTGGAGAATTCGTGATTGGCGAGGTTTGGAGGGGACAGTGTACCTGGTGATGATTTCTTCCTTTGGGGGTTCCCGACCAGTTCCGGGGGATGTGGAGGTGGTTTTGGATAGGGCAAGACGAAGTTGGGGATGAAGTTGGAAGGGGGAGGTGAGCTGCAAGCCTGGCGAACACTGGGAGGTGGTCAGAGGTGTTCAATGGGAGATTATCAATGGGGTGGGCAGATAGAATTGCAGGCAGAGAGTGTCGGGGACAGAGGATATGGTCAATGGTGGAAACTGTAGAATGCGCATCACTTTCAAAAGTGTGCGAGAACAGTAGGTCAGATTTGTGGAGGTGAGCAGATGTTAGGTTGAATCTATGGAGAATTCTCCCCTGACTGTTGATTGAAGTTGTGGCGAGGGGACCACCGAGGTGTCCAGGATCTGCGTTGAAGTCCCCATGATTATGAGATTGGCAGAGGGGGGGAGGGGAGAAGGAGAGCAGCAGCAAGATGGTCTAGGGACTCGCGGAATATATATGTTGAGTTGGTACGCGTGGGGGAGACGATATAGATTGGTCCGAGGGAGGAACTCAGTTCAACACCAATCGCACGGTGGGATGATATGAAAGGGGTGGGGGAGAGAAGATAGTTGACACGTCTGTGCCAGCCTAGGGCAACTCCACCGTGGCCTCGGATGAGACGTAGAGCACAGATGAGCAGGTCTTCTTGGCGTGGAGGGGAGGTGGCAATAAATTGGAAGTCTTGGTGCATATTGGAGAAGAGGTGGTAATCAAAGTCGTGAAGCCAATGTTCGGAAATGGCAAGAAAATCGAGGGAGAGGTTATAAAGTAGCCAGTGGACGAGATGCAGATTTGACTTGAGACCGCGGACATTAAAACCACATAGATTTAGCATTGAGTTGGACGGTGAATCAGGGGGCATGGGGTTTGGGGTTGGAGAATGGGTGTGGAATATTGCAGTCAGGTGCAGGTGGAGGTGCTATTGAGAGGGGCGAGGGTCGGGAGAGAGGAGCGGGATTAGAGATGGGGGAGGGCCTGGGTGCAGACCTGAGAAGAGGTTGGTGCACTGACCTAAAAAAGCTGGTGCGCAGGAGGTGCCTTGGGGAAGGGAGAGGGAAGGAGAGGCCGTTATGACAGGGGTAGGGGGAGACACAGGCGGGGATGACAGGGCTGCGGGGGAGATTTGACGGCTCTGGTGGCTGTCCTCCAGTTGATGGTCAGGAGTTAAAGGGGAGTAGATTGAGGTTGGAGGTTGGGCATTGGACCTTTTGGGTAAGGTTGAGAGGGCAGGGGAGGGGGAAGGGGCCTCGGGAGTGATAGGGGACAAAACAGAGTTAGAAGGATGAGGGCTGGAGGTAGTAGAGATGAAACCGGAGGGGCAGATGGTAGGTGGAGATTGGTTGGAGGGAAGTTATCTTGGGATTTTGAGATGGGAGGAGCAGGCCGACGGCGTTGATCCCTGGAAGTAGACAGTGAATTCCGCAGGGACCAGGAGGGTTTAGCCTCAAGGATGTGCCAGACTTTGTCAATTTGATCCATTACAGCTGAGGGGGCTATAATAGTATGCCACCACAAAAAACTGGGGCCTCTCCGACGAAGTGAGCTCTTGACTGTGGTGGAACTCCACATGTGGTTGGGGAGGAGGGCCTTGTGAACAACAAGGGCCGTGCACCTTCTCTGGGTACCCCACACAATACTGAGACTAACACCAACGAAGTCATCTGCAAACAAAAGTCCTCCAGTCTCCCACCACTACTTAACTCGATCTCCAATACTCAGCTTCCTCACCTCCGCACACCCATTGATAAATACAGAAAATCAAAACTGGAGATAGAGCTACATCCTGAGACTAACTGTTCCACATCAAATGCCTACTGACCGTTCCCCCATCCAACAATACAACAGCACTCTTTGAAACTCGTACATCTTCTTTATGACCCTCCACATCTTCCCTCTTACCCACCCCAATTCCCACAACTTAACCACAGGCGTGTACAGCACACACTATCGATGCCTTCTGCACATCTAGAAAGAGATGCTTCCCTCCTTAGACTACCCTGCACGAGTTCATTCAGCGTATAAATATTCCACACAACCCCTTCAAACCCTTAAAAACTAGCCCTGGCCCCTCATGCAATGCTTTGCCCTCGTCCAGATTGCTTCACCAACTATTGTTCAATTAACCTACAAAAAAGACCTTCCCAACCACACGCAGAAGGGTGATGGCCCCTATAAGTCCCAGGGATTCCTCCTGATTCTCCCTTCTAAACAGGTTAACTATGAGGCCCTCCCTCCACTGTGGTCGCACAAACTCCTCACACAAATTACTGTAAAAACTATGTTTGTTTAAGCAAACTCTACCAAACCTGACCCACCCATGCTTTAAGAGGCTCCCCCACAAGCCCATCACCACCACCAGGCCGGAAGGGAGGAGGGGGGGGGAGAAGGGAAGGGGAGAGAGGGAGGGGGAGAGAGGGAAGGGGGGGGAGGAGGGGGAGGGGAGGGAGAGGAGGGAGGAGGGGGGGGCGGAGGGAGAGGGGGGGGGGATGGGGGAGGGGGGGAGGGGGAGGGGGAGGAGAGGCGGGGAGGGAGAGGGGGAAGGAGTGGGGGGGAGAGGAGGTGAGGGAGGGGGGGGGAGGGGGAGGGGGAGGGAGGGGGGGGAGGGGAGGGGGGGGGGGGGGGGGGGGAGCGGGGGGAGGGTGGAGGGGAGGGAGTGAGGGGGGGGGAGGGGAGGGGGAAGGGGGGGGGAGGGAGGGGAGGAGGGGGAAGGGGGGGAAGGCGGAGGGGGGGGGGGGGGAGAGGTAGGAGGGGGGCGGAGGTGGGAGGAAGGGGGGGGAGAAGGGAGGGGGGCTAGGGGAGGGAGAGGGGAGAGAGGGGGGGGGGGGAGGGGGGGAGGGGAAGGGGGAGGGAGAGAGGGGAGGGGAGGATGGTGGAGGGGGGGCGGGAGAGGAAGGGGAGAGGAAGGGGGAGGGGGAAGGGGGGGGTAGGGGGGAGGAGGGGGGGGGGGGTAGGGGGGGGGGGGGGGGGGGTGAGATGGGAGGGTGGGGGGAGGGGGAGGGGGAGGTAGGGAGAGGGGGGGGGGAGGGAAGGGGAGGCGGGAGGGGCGAGGGGGAGGGGGGGGGGAGGGGGGGGGGAGTGGGGGAGGGGGGGGGGGAGGAGGGGAGGGGGGGGAAGGGGGGAGGGGGCGAGGGGGAAGGGGAGCGGGGGGGGAGGGGAGGGGGGGGGGGAGAGGAGGAGGGGAGGGGGGGGGGGAGGAGGGGGGGGCGGGAGAGAAGGGGAGGGTGGGAGCAGGGGAGGAAGGGAGAGGAGGGAGGGGGAGGGGAGGGAGGGGGAGGAGTGGGGGGAAGGGGGAGAGTATTATGTTGAGTTGTATTTTTATTTTTTTGTTTATTTAGTGGGTATTTTATTTATTTTAAGTATTTATCTTATTTGTGGATATGTTATTTATTATTTTATTATGTGATATCGTTTTTTGTCTGTTAATTTTAATTCTTCAAACTTTCTAACACACACTGCAATCTCCTCCAAATCTATTTCCCTATCCAATACATTTTCCATACAATCTGTTGGAAACTCACACACTTTCTTATCCACTTCTCTTTCCAACTATCATCAAAAGGCTGTATCAACACTACAAGTGCCCAACTGCTGATAATGCTTCTTTAACACCTCCAACTTGCCCTTTGTACTGGTCACTGACACCCCAGCACTATTCCTCAAAGCTGTAATCCCCCTCCTCTTACCCTTTGTCCTTCTACCAACAAATGCCCAAAATTCTTTCCTATTACCTTCAAAATCTAAATTTGCTCTTTCCACTATCTCGTTCCAAACCTCAAGCTTCTTCTGAACAACTAAATTCTTCACCTCCCTACGCAGTTTACTATATTCCTCCCATAGATAATCCTGACCCTCAAGAATTTTCTTGTAAGCCTCCCTTCTCTGCTCTATCTTATGCTTAATCTCGTCATCCCACCACCTGACTGCCCTGCCACAACACTACTACCTTCTCTCCTACCTCAGCCTTTGCCACTTTTTTTACAACTTGCTCCCACTCCTCTACAACTGCACTGACTAACCCACTTCCACTAATACCCTCACTCACTTTCTCCCTGATGCTCTCTGAAAAAGATTCAGCCTCCGCTTTCAAGGCCTCCCTATACTTCGTTCTAACCCCCTCATCCAAAAATCTGTCTACACGCCACTTCCTTATTGTCCGCTTCTGCCTTTTACAACACTTCGTAACCCGGCCCAACTCCAGCCAAACTAGAAAATATCCGAGGCACCAATATCAGTTATATTAACCTGTACATCACCGGATTCCCTCATCAACTGCATATCCGTAACTATATAATCTATCACTGATTTCTGCTGCAGGCTCGGCCTTACTCTAGTCCACTCAGGCTCCGACACTAACTTCCTACCATTACATATCACCAGCTCCACCTCATTCAAGAATGAAATCAGCCTATTTCCACTGGCATTACAAGTCTCCTCCCCAAACATCCCAATGACATCATCAACATCAGTAGATCTACCCACCCTCGCATTAAAATCACCAAGAAGAACAACCCTCCCCTTCTGCATGAATCCAAGCACATCCTCCTTAAACTTGATGTAACTATCCTCCATAACAGAAGCACAAGCATTATCTGTAGGCATGTAAATGCAGCACACATACAATGCTTCCCTCCCTCTCCCACCTCGAACCTTCATCCACACGCTCTCCTTATACCTGACTTTACTTACAAACTCTACCTCGTCTATCAAGCACTCCCGAACCAAGAACCCAACCCCTCCTTCCCCTCTACGACTACTCTGATTCTCACGAGGCTTTCCAAACCATCTATAGCCATCAACCGCAACTGCCTTTCCCTCCCTCTCCCAAGATTCCTGACCAGCTACTACATCAATCTTGAGCCTTTGCAAAAGCTCCCCTACCTCTCTCTGTTTACGCTCACTACAAAGGCCTGAAAAATTCCACGTAGCGACTCTTAGCCTTCTGTCCTTTTTACCTTGGCCACTCATCCTCTCACTAACAACTGAAAGATTCACTTCACTGCCTTCAGGCACACCAGCTGCACACTCATCCACACTATCAGCTAGCTGAGAAAACCTATTAACACACTGAACGCCACCGTGTACAGCAATAGAAATAATATATATAAAATCTGGAAAGAGAGAACCGTGCAGACCAGGCTCATGAGCACCAGAGCGGCTTTGCTATTTAGTGCACAGTTGTATGCACGCGTTGTAAAATTTAAAAAACATCGTTTATCTGCGTGAGTAAAATTTAAAAAACATTGTTTAAATAGATCTGCGTGAGACATGGCGACTCTGGAACGGATCCATTGCTGGTAAACATACGCCATCTTCAATATGTCTGCTTACGCTACAACCATATTTGTCTGCAAACCACACATGTTTCTTCGCAAACCGTCGAAAAACTACACACAACGTTGAGTACCTGAATCCTTGGCGAACAAGTCTTTGAGTAAGTTTGTAGTGCCTCACCGCATAATCAGTATAGTTACTGCATATTCTACCTATACGTACAAGCTGGGAAACATAAACTCCATATGCAGGTCCAGATGGAATGTTAGAAGAAAGATGTGGAAAATTGACGATGTTAAAATTGAAATTGTCTCGCTTGTCATAATGCTGTTAAATATTTCCCATTTTCTATAGTTACCAGTATATCTAAGTATGACAGTTTTATTTCACACTCCGTAGGTTTCTTCAGTTGTAGCTCGCAGGGGTATATGTCACTTATCGCTGAATCAAACGCAGTATTATTTAGTGTTAATGTATCTCATTGTATTATTGAATTTTTTAGCCAACACCAAATTTGTTTTAATTAGACCCCTTACATACTGATAATAATAGAAGAGAAACAAATTTGCTACTAATGGCGCACAAACTGTGCCCATCGGAATCCCCACACATTGTCTGTACACTCTATCGCCTATACTAACATAAATATTATCAATAAGATATTCCACATACGCAACAAGCTGTTCTTCACTTATGTTATGTTTCGATGACAATGATGATGGTGTGTTTGGCCAATATGCTCTTCCAGCATGGTCGGCTATAAGGAACACACTGTCTCTCACTTTGCAGGCCTCCTTGATTAAAGATTGCAAGGCTTGTTTGAGCAAACAATGAGGAATACTCGTCTATAACGTTGAAATATCATAACTATCTAAATGTTTAGCGGTAGAAAAATAATTCATTTTATTTAAGGTTGAAAGAACTTGCTGTGAGTTATCTATAATCCAAAAACAATTAACTCCAGTTCTACAAAAAATGCCATTACAGTATTGTCAAAAATGGTTGGTAATTAATTTAAGGAAACTAGTAAGTAACTTAGATAAAGGCTTTGTAGTGCACCTATGTGAAGCAGCTATAAACCTAGAACCATAAGGCTTTTTGTGTAACTTTGGAAGCCAATAGAACAGGGTAAGCATTCACATTCAGGCTGTACTACTATCCGATTGGCTGTCATAAACTTCAAATGCTCATCCACTAGTTTGTCACAATCCGTTGCAGCACGCTTATACGTTGTAGTCGCACTGATTTCCCTTAACACAATCTCTCTAAGTAATTTTTCTTGCACACTACTATCACATTGTTAGATGCCTTATCAGCTGGTACTAATACATACTTACTATGAAGTTCCTGGAGAGACCCTAAATGCTTTCTACTTCGAAGAATATGCATACTTCTTCTATTTATGTGTCTACTCTTAAGTGACCTTATCCTCTTTTCAATGCATTCATTGACCTTGCATTCCCATTCGTTTAATGCTCTTATGTCGACTCTTTCCTTCCGCGACCATTTACGTTTATACTTAGCTACTGCCTCTTTACACAAGCTCTCATTAATACTCCAGTTAATGCAGTTCTGTTCCCTGAACGATGGTCCCTTCTCTATCAGGCCTCTAAGTTTAGCATCTCTTACTATCGTTAAGTCTCCCGTTATTACATGTCCTGAAGGCTCATAGCAGTATTTACTTTTACTACAGTCACAGTACATATCCTTAGTTCCGCTATCAACCTCCAATTCTTCCACTACCTTCTTTTGATTAAATATCCTCCCAGCTATTGTCTTTGTATATTTATAGCTAATAGTGGGAGCTAATAGTGGGAGGAGTTGTTAAAAAACTGGGGCACTGCATCTCTAACATACCTACCATTCAATATTTTAGGAAGATTAACCATTTCAATGCCCTTATTATTATAGCATATGTTCATAAATCCTGAAGCACCTTTAGATGGTTTGTCTACATCGTTAGTCTCTATAGGTGAGGCTCTCTTCTTGAACGCTATCATATCCTTCATTAAAACTACAACGCGATCAGGTATTTCGTGCTCCGAAGTCCAAGCTTGAAAGCTAGTCCATATAGCTACCATACACTTCTTAGGTAAGCTAAGGATTAAACTCCTGACATTAAACATAAAAACATGAGACTTATAACCACGCAAGCAATCCTCAAGGCGCGAAGTTAAATCATCAAAATCTATTTTTCTTCTACGTTTGCGGCTATTTCGTTTTCTAAACTTTCTTTGTCTCCTATTAAACAATGTATACACCACTAATCCATGCTGTTTTGATATATTACCAACACCACGAATATTATCATTCAGGCCATACGGATAGTAAGTACAAAGTTCCCTACACCAGTAATCCTCTCTTTCAAGTCTTTGAGACGTAGCACTAACCCTATCATTAGATGGTAATTCTTCAATGGGCATAATGCTCATGTCTTCTACTGAATGTCCGCCTGAACTGAAATGATGGTACAAATAAAGGTTGGTCAACTTCTTCAATCTATTCCTATAATTGTTAAACCTACTTCTTAATTTCTGGCTTGTTTCACCGACATACTGAATCCCACATTTCTTGCATGTTATCAAATATATGACATTGTCAGAAGTACAATCCATTGATATATTATTAGGGTTAACAACATCATATGATTTTTTGGTCACATTGCTAATAAAAGTACTACCTTGAGAAATATGCTTACATGTCTTACAACGTAAAGAACCACAGACACTCACTACACAACCACAAGTAGTGTGTGCATTTAAATCAGCTGCATCCCTTCCCAGAGTAGTAGGCTTTGAGGACACAGCATCATGGGCACAAACTGGGACACACAAACAGGTTGAACCTGACTTTAAGGGACGCAGGTTATCGTCCACCACCTTGGTATGCCAGGCTGGTGGCTGCCCCCTACTGAACGACGCGAAGGCTAAGACACTATAATCTGACAGAAAAAGAAAGAAAAAAGAAAAGGGGACAGACCAGAAATGCATGGAATCGCGGCTAGGGTACGACACTAGCACTACTGCTCTCCCACACATCCTGATCTGCGAGCTAAAGCATATAATATGCCTAATTCTGAATTCAACATAGAGGATGTCCAGATGATGAATGATGGGGCAGGGGGGTGGTTCTCGGGTGAGTAATGGGGTAATTGACCGCAATGACTGGGGATGTACTGCCACCAGCAGAGTGGCCATACTGTGGAGCAGGAGGGGTTGGCCTGCAGGTAGAAGGGGTGGTCAGGGTGAGGAGGGACCTCAGCAAGGAGGTTTGGCATTGATGTGTCTGGGAGTTTGTGGAAAGCTGGTGCTTGTAGATAAAGTGACTCCAAGAGGTGGTGGGTGATGGAGACGTGGGGAAGAATAGCTTGGGGTGAGGGTTGCATCCAAGGACGAAGGATCCGCCGTATAGGATGCGTTGCAGGCGTCGGGCGGAGAGGAAGAGGAGAAACGAGTTTCCTGTGAGCTGCCACCTGTCTGGGAGTAATCCTGAGTCAGTTTAGGGGAGGAAGAGGTCATAGTATAGGGAGCGGTGGCAGGATTGTTTGGTTGGGGATAAGCAGTGGTATTGATATTGGGCACCAGCGAAATAGAGATTGGGGGGCTGAAGATTGTATCTGACCTCGCTGTACCCTCAGGAGGGGAGTGGGGAGAGTGAGAGTGATAACTCATGCTGCATTGGCTAGGGTTGTCTAGACAGAAGGGAGAAGCTTGGGGATTTGCAGATTGCACAGATATAGAGGCATATGGAGATTGTGTAGCTGGAGGGATAGGTGGTGGATGGCTGTTAGAGATGCTGGGGTGAGTATGGGGGTCAGAGACCGTTGAGGTGGACCCTAGTGCAGATGAGGGTGGTGATGGTAGAATGTGCCTAGGAATACGCACTGCCAAGCTCCTGGTCTGGTCGAAGCCTTTCTTCCTTCTGGAGGGAACTGCACGGCAAACGTGGCAGGAGAACTGGGAGCGTTTAGCTGTGCGACGGGCGCACTGGACATGAGACCAGAGACTACACGGCAGACACTGCACTAACGGTTTACCAGTAGCACTACTAACCCCACAGACACATCGTACCTTCTCCTTCTCTCCGATGCAGAAGCGACTGAAGTGAGGGGCTGCCCGAGATGATACAGGCGGCGGGGAGTAGCACCTCAATGCGGGGGAGGTAGTGGAAGCCGCAGCGAGGGCGAGGAGGTGAGTATATAGTCGCCATAGAGCCCCACACTCGCATGCATGCATGCATGCAACGGTCAAAGTTGAACACAGGTTTCGTTTCGAGTCAATGCGCGTTGCAACATAGCCCCGGTCACCTTCGCAGTAAAGTTCTTACGACACCTCGTGCCCTGGTACGGAGTGCTTTCAATCTAGAATTGCTCGGTCCTGAATGTGTACAGGCTACAGTTCCTTCGCGGACGATAAAGCAGGCCCTTTAGCAGGAAAGCTAGCTGTGGCTACCACACACGAGCACCCGATCCTGAAACTTTCTTCCAGTCGGAAGTGGGTAAATCATTGAACTTTGCGCGCGTGGCCCACTGGGCCGTGGTTTTCGCTATAACCCTTTTGTACCTATCGCGTGCCTGCTAAAAGATTCTGCGATGGCATGGCGAATGAAAGTTCGATTGCCAAGATTAAAAGTCACCCAGAGAAGTACGAGTAGCCCTGCTACTAAGATAATAGTCCCTAGAGGCAGGCGAGGTGGAGGTGGTGTGGCTATTTCTGCAGAGGAAGAAGCGAGTGAGGCTCCTTCCGGCAGTGAAATGCGTCATGATGAAGTTCGTGATGAAGATCATGCTGTCGTTTTCTCTGATGTGTATCATGATCATGATGTTGTGCGGGAACCATCTCCCACTCTACACGAGATAAATGAAGCTGCAAATGCGACGAGCTGGAAGAACATACGTTCCGAACTTCTGCGTGCCATCACTGAGTCGTTTGCAATGCCATTGGGGAAGAAATGCTGCATGTGTTCTGAAGCAGCAGCGTGTAGGTGTGTGCAGTGTGGAGCAGCGATCTACTATTGTATCAAATGCTTTGAAGGGAGCCACTCTACAGCCACCTGAAGTGTGGGATGTAAGAAATATGCAATCACTATTCTTGCATGGATTCAGTTAACATGTGGGCCAGGGTTCTAGGTTCCCCAGTGATTAGCGGACCTGGGTTCTAGGTTCCCCAGTGGATTAGCGGACCTGGGTTCTAGGTTCCCCAGTGGATTAGCAGACCTGGGTTCTAGGTTCCCCAGTGGATTAGCGGACCTGTGTTCTAGGTCCCCCAGTGGATTAGCGGACCTGGGTTCTAGGTTCCCCAGTGGATTAGCAGACCTGGGTTCTAGGTCCCCAGTGGATTAATTAGTGCCTGGGTTCTAGGTTCTCCTGCAGATTAATTAGCGGACCTGGGTTCTAGGTTCCCCAGTGGATTAGCGGACCTGGGTTCTAGGTTCCCCAGTGGATTAGCGGACCTGGGTTCTAGGTTCCCCAGTGATTAGCAGACCTGGGTTCTAGGTTCCCCAGTGGATTAGCAGACCTGGGTTCTAGGTTCCCCAGTGATTAGCAGACCTGGGTTCTAGGTTCCCCAGTGGATTAGCGGACCTGGGTTCTAGGTTCCCCAGTGGATTAGCAGACCTGGGTTCTAGGTTCCCCAGTGGATTAGCGGACCTGGGTTCTAGGTTCCCCAGTGATTAGCAGACCTGGGTTCTAGGTTCCCCAGTGGATTAGCAGACCTGGGTTCTAGGTTCCCCAGTGGATTAGCAGACCTGGGTTCTAGGTTCCCCAGTGGATTAGCAGACCTGGGTTCTAGGTTCCCCAGTGGATTAATTAGTGCCTGGGTTCTAGGTTCCCCAGCAGATTAATTAGCGGACCTGGGTTCTAGGTTCCCCAGTGGAGTTAGTAGACCTGGGTTCTAGGTTCCCCAGTAAGTGTGTGGGCCTGAGTTTTAGGTTCCCCAGTAAGTGTGTGGGCCTGAGTTCTAGGTTCCCCCGTGGTTTAGTGGGCCTAGGTTCTAGGTTCCCCAGTGAATGTGTGGGCCTGAGTTCTAGGTTCCCCAGTCAGTGTGTGGGCCTGAGTTCTAGGTTCCCCAGTAAGTGTGTGGGCCTGAGTTCTAGGTTCCCCAGTCAGTGTGTGGGCCTGAGTTGTAGGTTCCCCAGTAAGTGTGTGGGCCTGAGTTCTAGGTTCCCCAGTGAGTGTGTGGGCCTGAGTTCTATAGGTTCCCCAGTGGATTAGCGGACCTGGGTTTTCTAGGTTCCCCAGTGGAGTTAGTAGACCTGGGTTCTAGGTTCCCCAGTGAGTCTGTGGGCCTCTATTTTAGGTTCCCGCAGTGAGTATTTGGAGGTTTCTACAAGTAGTTTATTCATCTACAGTTTACTGGTCTTTTATTGAGCCAAACTGTATTAGTTATTGTCTGGTGTTTGTGTGCATGGCTACTCCTGCCTCAAAGACCTTGCACCTCTCAAGGACAAGGAGACAGTGAGGTCAGGAGCCTCTTTCTCTGCAGTCCAGTCCCACTGGGAGTGGTCGGGAGTGTTGTCATGCCCCCCTTTGGGGGGCCGTCTCCCCGGGACCCTGGTGGGGCCAATACGATTGATGTGGGAGCTGGTGGGGCCGGTACGATTGATGTGGGAGCTGGTGGGGCCGGTATGATTGATGTAGAAGCTGGTGGAAAGAAGCTGCATAACTTCTCAAACCCTTCATGAATAGCTTTAGTCATCTGATGAAGATTTTGAGTGACATTTTCAACCAGCTGCACCTGCCACCTTTGGATGCAGTTTCCAAAGTTTTATCTTCACACACTGAAGTGTTTGAGCAGTGAGTAAACTAAAGGTGGCTCAGTGCATGCTTTACTTACATGTATCCGCCTTCCTGGTTGGTAGTTTAGTAGGGCTCGTGTCTGTGATTGGCTCTCCTAAGGCAATAATAGTAGACATGAAGTTTATCAAGTTGACTGAATTGTGATAGTACTATTTTTCTGTTACCTTTCTCGTGAACCTTCAATAGCTTGCCACTCTCTTTTCCCTTTCTTCCACCTCTCCCTTTTTCCAGTTTCTCCTTTGCAGAGGAATAAATGTGAAAAAGCAGTAAGCAGTGCTACTATACAGCAACTTACATGCTTCAACTTCTTGCAGGGTTTTTCTCCATTATCACACTCACTATCTTGTTCAGCTCTCTCTTTTCCCTTCCTTTTTTTCCTCTGCAAAGATGGCAATGTAATGGTTGAAAAGAGAAAAAGGTGTGATTTACAGGTTTGCACAGTTTCTGGTCAGCAACAAAATTAGCAGCAGGAGGTGATGGGCCGGGCTGGTGGCAGTGCTGCAGAAACGGAGGCAGAAACATTTGATACAAAGGCAATGACAACATTCCACATGCTGAACTGAAATTATGTGCTTACCGGTGATTGATGTCTGCTCCGCTTAATGGGGAGAGCCCAATCCAGAGGATTTTGCTGGTATAATATCTCCGTCACTGTCCCAGCCCAGGTTTTTCCTCTCCCGATGTTCACTGTCAGCCAAACTCCCATCGATCACCCACTGAGCTGGGACATCCTCCACCTTCCCGTCGTATTTTTTGGAGTTGTTGCACCCCCATCTAATTCTTAGACGTTCCACCACTCGCGCAGCAGTCGGTTCTGCTACATGTACTGCCCCGCCCCCTTGTTCGACAGTCCGTGAGAAACCGTCGGTTGAGCCCTCGGCCGCCGCTGTCTGATCTACTTCAAGGCCTCCGTCCGTCGCCACTTGACCTTGCGCGTCCACCTGTTCGTTGTCCGCGGCGGTCTCTGCCAGTTGTGCCGCTCGCTCGGTCGCAGTCTCGCTCGCGTGGTCGTCTTCGCTCGTCGTACGCACGTCTGACATTATCCCGCTTGGTGACTGCACTGACTCGCTCTCCAAGAAACTGCGGGGCTGATGACCCGGTGGGTACGCTTATAAAAAAAACTTCGGAGCTCCCATGGCGTCGATCTCAGGGTGACTGACCGCTTTGGTTTACAGAACTCAGTGGGTGACTGACCGCTGCGTGTAGCCGTAGTAAACTGCGCTCTCCCAGGCGTCAGTAGTATCAGTATTATAATACGCAAAACATTGGACTACATGTGTAGATCAGAGTATAATCCTTTTTGAGAAGTAAACGATACAATAGACAAGCAAAAAAAAAGCAAAAACAAAGAACAAACAAACAAATAGACAAAATACAACAACAACAAAACAACAACAACAAAAACAACAAAGAAAAACGCTAAATAATACTGTCAATGTGCGGGGGAGGCATTGGGCAACGGTGAAGCCACAGAGTTGCATTTCCTCTCCAGAGGCAAATAGCGCACCGTTGGAAGAGGTGACGGGTGGTTTCGGAGGGAGGTAAGCCCAGCCGCTGCCCTAGGAGCCGACCGATACTGGAGGGTTTTGGCAGCGAGATCACTCCAGCCTCCGAGAGACTCGACCAGGAGAGGGACAAACGACACTCCCACAGCCCGGCATGAGGCTGCGTGAAGGGCCATCTTCCTCTCTTCTCCTACTCTCAATGCGTGCCCTTGGACACTGGCTGCACCATTCAAAGTAAGCTGTTGCAGAGTGGAAATGACGGAGACGTCAAGTGCGGCTGGACGACCTCTTTCCCAGTTAGGGAGGAAAATGTCAGCAGGGCGAGATTGGGAGCAGGGCACGAGAGATGGCAACTCCTTCCGGGGCGCTAAAGCAGCTGTCTGTGCTGCTGAAAATATTGCATCCCGGATAGAGTTGTGACGATGGATACGATCCCCATTACCCCCACAACCTACATGGTGATCGCCGAAGGGGTCAGCAACGCTCCGGCAGACAGGGCACCTTACCCCCTCCACAAAAATTGGGTAGCCCCAGCCAATATTGAAGACAGGGGCGAAACTCTTGGTCCAGGAGATGAAGGCCAAGAGCAGAAGAAGGAACAACATTGAGCCAATCCCCAGCATGTGGGAGGGCCGAAGAGAGAGCCAAGGCCTTTGAACGAACACCGGGGGAGGACTCGATGAGAACATCGAAGGAGGCTTCATCGATGAGACGGGAGAGAGTACGTTGACGTAGAGGAACATCAATCTTCTGCGGAGAGGACCAATCTGGCATCGAGGCTGCCATACCGAGGGCCCTGATGCAGGAGGGAAGCAAAGCAGGAGGTGATGGTGAATGGCCGAGAATATCAGAGATGAGAGGCTCGGACTGATGCAGCGAACTAATGTAGGCGGCTGGAGCATGTAGTGCTGCCCGGCGAAGATTCAAGCCTCCCAGGCTGCTCGGGAGGGAAGCCTTCAGCCATGACCAGTCTGGGAGGGGACACCCCGCCTGGTCAGATAAAGCCTCCCTAATCGTATCGTCGAAAGTTTCCAGTGCGGGTCGAATGAGGCAATTTTGGCAAGGAGAGACAGGAACGCAAGAGAATGGCTTCCATCTGCGAGTCATGGAGGTCTCGTAGGTTGATCAGAGCCTCTTGGATCTTATTGACTCTCTTCAGGACAGAAGACTCACAGTAGGATGATGGGCCAATCGGAGAGCCCAGGAGCTCAAAACCACCACTGCAAATTGGGACCTCAGGAGGTACAGCACTGATGATTAGAGGGGGAAGCATCAGCAGGAACAAAGAGAAGAGATTTACTCTTGTTGAGGATGAGGCCTCGTGATGGTCCTGCTGACTCAATTATGGCGAGAGCAGAACCAATGTCACTGAGGGAACCACAGAGGGTGCCATCATCAAGGTACCATGCGTTAATAAGCAGCTCCGGAACTTCCCTCTTGATCTGCTCAACAATCGGGTGGAGAGTGAGAGCAAAACATAGGGGACCCAAAGGATCTCCTTGTTGAACTCCGCAACAGCTGAAGAGCCTGTGGTCTCCAAAATACAAAAGTGGTTGGGAACCGTAGCAGCTTTCTACCCACGCAGCCATGGAAGGAATCCGAGACCGCACCTCCTGGAACATACACGCACGGTTGACTGAGTTGAAGGCATTGGAGAAATCAACTAGGAGTGCGCAACGCGATTCAGGTGGAATTGAAACATCCTGCTGAAGGCTCACCACAGAGTGAACGATACTCTCACACCCAACTGGAATCCCCACTCCCACTTGGAGAGGGGACAGAACCTCAATGGCGTCGGTATGTACCGCACGAGACACACACTTGGATGTTAAACGACGCAGGACTTCGCCCACAGCAATCGGGCGGACACCTCCGTTCTTCTATTGCAGGCCAGGAGGGTAGCACAACACAGAGGTCGGCAGATTGCGGTGGTGCACGGCCAGCACAGAGGAGATTAACCACACCACACCAGCCCTTCAGAGCGGATCCAGCACTCCAGGAGAGGAGCAGAACACAGCTTCCTTCACGTGGTTAGCTCTGAGACAAGATGGACCAGGGGCAGTACCAGAAGGAAAGGATCGAAGTGCATTGACCACATCTACAGTGGCCACTGAACAGGAGGCGGGGCTTCGTCAAAGGAAAGGGACGCCCCCGACTGAGGGTGCTTGGCCAACATCTCGTCCAGCACATCCTCGATGGAGGACAGCAAAACCTGCGGAAGATAAAGCTTTCTTATATTGACCATTCTCAACGGCTCGTCGGGCACGTCTGGTGTTGGTAGAACGGGTAGATTCAGCAGAAGGGGGGGTGTTGGAAAGACGCTTCCGAGACCGTCGCTCCAAAGAGTGGTTGCATCCACTGCGTCGTTCCCACAACCTCACACACTCTCCCGCCCTCCAAGCAGCGATCCGAGCCTGGATACATTTTTTTGTGTCACGCCATGTGTCGGCGGCCACCTCTTGGGGGATTGGCCAGAATGCACTTGGTAGCATGAAGAACTTCACCCACACCACTTCGCTGGTAGGTTCAGAGCAGATAGCCCGGACCGCCTCCTTGCCCAGGCGACTCTTGCTGCTTTAGGGACGTGATGAAGTGTCGGAATTCGCAGTTGAAAAATGTCATCCACCGAGGGAAGGACAGGCTCGACACGCGGAAGGTCACAAGGGCCGTTTCCGGTTAGTGCGGAAGCAGAGGCCTGTTGACTGGAGGAGGAGAGAGGTATCGGGGATACTGCACCCACAAGAGGCACTGGTGGGGAGTCCGTGGAAGTGCAAACCGCCGCAGAGACAAGCGCGGTCGACGACGGGGCGCCCGTTGAACATTGGTTGGAGCCGACAGGGTCCCCGAGATTGAGGCAAGCGCCCTGCCGGCCAGGGAGGCAACCACAGCAAGGACGCCACTGCTTCACACAAGAACAGTTCTTGCATTTCCCAGAACGATTACACCGACAACAAACCATCTTCGGTGTAGCCTCTCGTTTCGTGCATGAAACTGGCTCTCAAACCGCGGTCTATTATTATTATTATGCGTATACTTTTTGTAGTGTAGTGTGTAGAAACCACGTAAATTTGGTGCGTTTTTTCTGACTGGTACCGTAGCGCTGAACCCGCTGGTGTCGTTATTTTACGTGTTTGTTGCGCGTGGTGGCAGAAAATGTGGTTTCAGACGAACAGACAGACGGACAGACAGACAGACCAAGTACTGTACCCTCGCTGCGCATGCGCGCCGAGGGTTAACAACTGAGAGTGGTGATAGTGTCTCATATTGCACAACAGTATACGATAAAAGGGACAGTTTCAACTTTCCCATTGCAAATTTTCCTTTTTGAAGAGTAATATTCCATCTGGACCGGTGTATATATCGCAACTTGTTAGATTTGGGCGGTATTGTCAGTAGTTTCACAGAGAATCACTACCAGACTTATCACTACCAGACTAATTAAACAAGGATTTTTGTACATAAAGTGGTAAAAGTTTTTTAAATACACAAGGTACACTAATCTTATGACCAAATATGGAGTCTGTGTGAAGAGACATATTTCTGAGGGCATTTGTGACCCTTGGGAATGCCTCCCATCGTTATACAGAAACGTCACTGTCCAACATACATCAGCCCTTACTCCATGGGCTCACTATAATAATTATAACTCTTCGTTTTTGTCGTTTCTGTCAGTCAGTGGTGATTCTGTGCTGAAGACCATGTCAAGTTGCAAGGTGTGTGAATGTGTATCTGAATTGAGTCTGGGCAGTACCGGCAAGAGAAAGGCTCGGGTGAGTGGGTAGAGTTCACTGGTGGTCAAAGTCTTTAACCCACCACCCCTGGTTCTCAAGGCCAGGGCACCCACAATGCCAAAGCCATGCTAGCTGGTTCTCTAATGGTACTGCCCTACATTTCTACATTTGTGATACTGCTATTTTTGGATGCTAAAATATATTTATTATGCGGCTACCTACTATCCTTTTGATACGTTTTATACCATTTCTATCGTCTGTCATTCAATTTAGTCATACATGTCATTGTCTGTCTCATCATGCTACCGCTCTGTACTAGCTCGCGCGTGTGCATATAAATTGATTTGCCAGCCCTCGGTTTGTGTTTGTGTTTTATCTCTGTAGATGTCATGTGAAGCCCCAGCAGCCCTTCTCACACTTCTTTCTCTTCCTTCTTTCTATATAGTATGTAAGTAAAGCGTGGGCTGTTATTTTACACATGAGCAAGAATGTCAGTTTGAAGATGTAACCATCATACCGAACGAGCTAATTGTATATGTGGGACCAAGTACTGAATGGTCTCAGAGTCCGAGAACAAGTAAGTGTAATGAAGATTGGAAAGCCATCGTGGAAGCTATCGTGTGTTGAAATGCCCAATTGGCCTTGCAGTATCCTGTGCAAGCCATGAGCCATCCACACCTTCGTGTAGTGGTCTATATAGCACCCCCTCAGTCGGATTGTTTCCCTGCTGAGACTTAGTAAATGAATCAGACGAATCTGATGAATGTAGTGAAGAGCTGGTAGAAGGGGACTATCAATGTGACACTGGTGACTCTATACCAGAATGTTCAGTCTCTTTATCTGTGGCTGTAAAGTCAGGTGATCTTGCGAGCATTGTAAATCTCAAGGAACAGCTACATCTTACTGATCAGGAGAAGTTCTATGTATTAGATCACAGCTTTATGCCACACTCAGGATATAATTGTCCATCTCACACCATCAATGAATGCAAGCGATATTTACAAAGAAGATGGCTAAGTACGTACAATGGCTTTGTTTATTCTGAATCAACTAATGGTGGCTACTGTAAGTACTGTGTCCTGTTTGCAAGGTGTAGCCCTAAAGTACCAGAGCTGGGAGTTTTTGTGAGTAAGCCGTTTTAGAAGGCAAAAAGTAGAATCAGCATTTCTTTGAAAAGCAGTTTCATAAATCAGCTGTAGAGACAGCTCTAATGTTTCATAGAGTGCAATGCAAAAACCTCTCCTATTGATCAGCAACTAAACACGTTGTGACAAGAGCGTATTGCTCAGAATCGCCTTAAGCTTCGTTCAGTAGTGGAGACCATTATATTTTGTGGTAGACTGGGGATTGCGAGGGCATCGAGATGATCATTACCCTTTGGACGCCATGGGTATCTCCTTAAATAAGCAGAAATTGATGTATAACATATTAACGCCTAGTATTATAGCCATAATTCTTATGGACTTATGGAGACTCTGGCCATATGCCATGGCTTGCTAAGGTCAAATCATGGTAATTTTTTTGCCACTTCTGAAGTTTCAAGTTCAAGGAGGGGATGAAACTTTGGAAATTCACTTGAAAACAGCTTCAGCTAATGCTTTATACACAAGTAAAACCATACAGAACGAGCAAATTTGTATCTGTGGGAACTTCATCCAGAATAAGATCCTTGAAAGTGTTCGTAAGGCAGGCTTCTATTCAGTAATAGTGGACGAAGCCACCGATGCAAGCAATCATGAGCAATTGTCTATCACCATCCGTTTCGTAAGTAATGATTGCCCTTGTGAAAGGTTTCTTGGATTTCTTAAATGCGAAACAGGTGTTACAGGTGAAGCAATAGCAGAAACATTCCATCTCAATTAAGTTCATGGCAACTTTCAGTATCATTACTTCGTGGTCAGAGCTACGGAGCTGGCGCAATGTCTGGGCAGGTCAGAGGTGCCGCTAGTCGCATATGCAGTGTACACTGTGCAGCTCATCGGCTCATTGTAAAATGAAATTCGGGTTGTATCTAACATGATTGATGCTGTTAGCTACCCCGTTCCTTCAACAATTCTCAGCTTGCACTAGAAAAATGGATATCTGATGTGCAACCTTCTGAAGAAAAACGACGAAAGTTGAAGGAATGCGATGGATTGAGAGGCATGACGCTTATGAGGTTTTCATTGACTTGTTTTACCATTGGTTAGCTGTTTAGAAGACAGTGTCAATAATACCCGTTCAGATGCCCATTCTTCTCTGCTTGCTCTGTCTCAGTTTTCATTCATTTGCACTCTGGTGGTCACGCAGACTATTTTAGCATGCACAAAGGGGCTGAGCGTGGAACTTCAAGGGCGATACGTCAATGTTGTACGGGCTCATAAAGATATTGAGGCTGTAAAACTAGTGTTGAAGGGATTCAGGTCTGAAGTAGATAGGATTCATGACCGATACTACCACGAAGCTCTTCAATTAGCAGCTCTTGCTGAAGTTGAAGAATCTGCACCTCGCCTAGCCGGCCGTCAGCGCATCATCAGAATGTACCAGCAACAAGTTCTGCAGAGTACTACAGGCTAAATGTAACAGTGCCACTATGATCAGTGAGCTTGATAGTCGCTTTAACTCTGAGTCATCATCTGTTGTAGTTGAGATTATTCAACTCCTTCCTAGTGCACTGGGCCATAAACCGGCATCAGAAACGATGACTACAGCTGATTTGGATACAATATTAAAGCTTTATGAAGATGATCTTCCCTGTGCTAGGCCATTGGATGTGGAATGAGAATTGTGGCGTACCAAATGGAGGGACAATGAACTAGCTGAACGCTTAAACACTCCTGTAAAGGCTTTGACAAAGACTATTTTCCAAACATACACACACTTACGTTGATCATGGTCACGATTCCTATAACTAGCTGTGAGTGTGAGCGCTTTTTTAGTCTTCTGCGATTGCTCAAATCTACTATACGCACAACAATGACTGAAGTTCGCCTTAATGGACTAGCACTAATGAAATATCATCAAGACATCAAGCTTGATCCGGATGATAAGGCCAGGGTACTCCAGTTTTTGGACATGTTGTCATGGATTTCTTTTGCTTTATGCACACATGCTGGATCTGCCCCTGCTACTGCCTCACATGCACTAGGACATCCCTGTCTTGTCTCCTTGCTTTTTATGGCATCCCTTTGTTCCACACTAATTCTTTATTTACCTGTACATATTGGATTGGGTTGTAGGCTTTTACAGTGACATAACTGGAGCACTGAAGAAGACGGAGATTGACTTCCAAGGTAGTCAATGCAGACCACACAGATGTTCAACCCACATTGACACAATTTCTCACTTGACTGTTACATTATAATTGTCACCAGCGCAAGCTGCTTCTATGAGTGACACATACTCGGTGAAAACTATAGAGTGAGCAGTGCATGTCCACCAAGGCTAACTGTCATCAGCTTCGTCTGTCACAAAAGCTCGTCGAGCATAATGCATGTGCATTCCATCACACAATCCCAATATTGTTGCCTGCTGTGCTGTGCTTATAGGAATGTGGCATTATATAAGGGCTAAAGGTTACAAAAGAAAGCATTCTTTCACCATGCCCCTGTTATTCCACTTGGACTCAATAACGGTGTTGGTTACTCAGTAGCATTCTTTTTTTGTATTATAAGTTCTGAGTACTTCAATGGCGAATGTTTAATACTACACCTAGGCAACAATAGGGATTGTGTGACGTGGTAGGGATGTCAGCGTACTAAAACCTGTTCATTAACCATACTTCATGCATCCTATCCCAATCTTGTCTCCCTTGCTTTTTATACAATCTCTTTCCCCTTTTTATACCACCTCTTTCCACTTTTTTAAATTCACAGGATTCTAAATTTACTTGTCTCCACTCATCTTTATATACTACTACGTATAATCTTTGTGAAAGGGAGCGAGCCCCTTATAAAAATTATAATAGAGGAAAATGTTTGTCTTCATGGAAATGATGTAACACACTTGCGTACAAAGTTTCATCTCTATGCGTGCTGCCGTTACAAGTTTCAGGAGTGAAGAAGTAAATGCCTGAGGCTATTTCTTGACGTTTAAATAACGTGGTTGTCATGGAAACGATGCCATACACATTTGTACCAAGGTTCATCTCCACGAGTGCTACCGTTAGCAAGAGTGCCTGAAGCTATATGATGTTGTTCAAATAATATGTGGTCGTCATGGAAACATACCGTTGTCATGGAAATGATGTAACATGCATGTATACCAAGTTTCATCTCCATCCCTGCTACCATTAGGTTTGAGGAGAAGTGCCTGAGGCTATTAGAACAAATGGTAGTCATCATAGAAACATGTAGTGGTCATGGAAATGATGTAATACGCATGCGTACCAAGTTTCATCTCTATGCGTGCTACCTTTAGCGAGTTTGAGAAGTGAAGAAGTCATTTTTTAGTGCCTGAGGCTATTTGTTGCTGTTCAAACAAAGTGGTCATCATAAAATGTTACACGCATGTGTACCAAGTTTCATCTTCATGCGTGACACTGTTAGCAAGTTAGAGGAGCGAAGAAGTAAATTTTAAAAGTGCCTGAGGCTATTTGTTGTTGTGGCTGTCATGGAAACGATGTATTATGCATATGTACCAACTTTCACATCCATGTGTGCAACAGTTAGAAGGTCTAAGGAGTGAAGAAGTAGTTTAAGAAAATTGCCTGAGGCATTAACAATGTAATCATCATGGAAATGATAGAATAGGCATACATACAAGTTTCATCTCTATGCGTGCTACTATCAGAAAGTTTCAGAAGTGAAGAAGTAAGTGCCTGAGGCTGTTTGTTGTTATTTACAAACATGTATTGCCGTGATTTGATATATAATATACAAGTAAATTAAAAATCCTGCGAAATTAAGAAAAGATGCATATAGGGATGGTATAAAAAGAAAGGGAGACAAGATAGGGATGGGATACATGAAGCATGGTTAATGAACAGATTTGAGTACGCTGACACCCCCAACTCCATCTATATTGTTGCCTGGTGTGCTAAAGGTTACTAAAAGCAAGCATTCTTTCACCGTATCCATGTTGTTTTTAGTAACATTAATACTGCCACATTCCCTTTAATTAAACTCCACTTGGACTCTATAAGGGTGTTGGTTACTCAGAAGTGTAATGTAAGTTCTAAGTATTGTAATGGTGAGTGTTTAATACTTCACCTAGGCAATAATATAGGATTGTGTGATGGGGTTGGGGTGTCAGCGTACTCAAATCTGTTCATTAACCATGCTTCATGTATCCCATCCCTATCTTGTAGCAAGTTTGAGGAGTGAATAAGTAGTTTTAAAGAAAATTACCTGAGGCTTTTTCAAACAAAATGAGGTTGTCATGGAAACATGTAATCATGATGGAAATGATATAATAGGCATACTTACCAAGTTTCATCTCTATGTGTGCTACCATTGGAGAGTTTGAGGAGTGAAGAAGTAAATTTAAAGAAAAGTGCCTGAGGCTATTTTGTTTGTTTACAAACATGTATTGTCGTAATTCTGATGTTTGTGATTTACAAAGTTTCGTTCACATAGCTCCTACCATTTGTGAGTTATACTGACACGTTTGATCCCATTATTGCCTGGGGCTATTTGCTGTTGTTTACAAAGAAGTAAGTATGACCAGTCTGTTCGCATGATGGATATCTACATTCTTACAAAATTTCATTACTTTATATGTTATTTCATTTTTGAGTTATGGGTGTTGAATCTGAAGAAGAAGAAGGAGAAGAAGATAAACAAAACTCCCTATCATAGCCCCATACATCTATGATCCTAGGTACCATGCCCATCCCTATATACTAAGTACTACAGTACTCAGTGACAAACTTTTGTTCACATACGTAGCTCTTACCAATTGTCAGTTTCACTGACACATGTAGTATGCCCTTTATAATGTATTGCCTTTGGTAAATTTGTAGTTAACCCTCGGCGCGCATGCGCAGCGAGGGTTACAGAGGGTTATTCGTAAGGTGCCACCCTCGCTGCTTGCAAAATTGTGGAGAGAGGCGCGTTTTGTCTTTCTCCTTGTCGAGGCCTACTTTCACTTGTCTCGATTGGATTTTATGTCTTTCCCTGTTGTGCTGTTGTGTGCCTACTAACCTACCTAACCTACATCTCGGAGAAGAGAAAAATGGATGCTCTGGTCTGTATTGGCGTGGACCCTGATCTCCCAAGGGACACGCTGGTCTCGGCTCTCCTACGGTTGTGTACGGAAGACAACCTGAGAGGTATGAGAGTAAAACTTTTCGAAACTGCGTTGGATAACGGGTTAGCGCATCCTAAAGATATTCTTGTGAAACGTCTGAAGAGGGCTGTTGGTCCGACATTGGCAACGAAGTATGCAGCCGATATTGCAGATCTCTGTTACACGATAAGAAATGAACAACTTGTCCCACGCACTCTGTTAAAGAACGGCAAGCGCTCAGCTGCAGCTTACTTAGCCTCAAGATCAAGGAACTCTCCTAATTATCAATCACCCCATAAAACCGTTCAATCTAGCCCTCCTCAACCTATTACACCTATTGATGGTGACAAGCCTTCTGACAGTCGTAGTTCCGAATCACTCTGTTGCACTGAGAACAATAGAGCCATCGCCTCTTTGACGCGAGAGCTAGGGCAGTCTGAGGCACGATGTCACCCAACTCAAGTCAGATATTGTGAGTCTAAAGAGTACCTCGAACAATGAGACCTGTCTTATTTATGTGAGATTGAAGAATCTTGAGACAGATGATGTGCACGAATCACTTCTAAATGCGATACTGCATGTCCAATTGTTTGCTACTCCATTATTCGTAAGGTATCACTACGAGCAAGAATTCAAAAACAACCACCTTCACTCTGCGTTGTCATCAACTGATACACACCTGGACATCGTCAGATTATGGAGACCTAATAATGCCACTACTGCTCCCAGCTCTTCTTCCTCCAATCCAATAGAGAACGGGACACCCTGTCACCCATCCTCGGCTGAGAACCCCTTCCCTACCACTCCTAATCTTACCACCTGGAATTGTCGAGGCCTTGGCAGTGGGGAACCCTACATACACCAACTGGCTGAAAGTGGGTGTGACATCATTGCAGTAAGTGAGCACTGGCTCTGGCCCTTTGAGGCAGATCGTCTATCGCAACATCCACCCGGCCTTTACAGCTGAAATAAAGATCGATGAAAGGCTTACAGAGAATTCGACCCTCAGAAGAGGCTGCAGGGGGAGTTGGGTTGATGTGGAGAAAGGAAATCAATGCAACAGCTATCTCTTCAATATCCAGTGATCGCATTTGTGGTCTTCCGTGTGAAGTCACCTCACCCCAGTGCAGCTGATATCACCATTATTGGAGTGTACCTGCCTCGTTCAGATACACGGAGCACCTTATAGAACTAGAAAGAGTTAGTATCTGGTCCGGTGGTAATCATGGGTGATTTCAACGCCCATCTAGGCGTTCTGGGTGGTGTGAGAGGTATTGGTGAGCCTAACCAACAGGGGATACTCCTCCACCAGCTCATCACTCGCTGCAATCTTTACGCTGTGTCACTCTCATCCCTCTCCCAAGGCCCTCAGTATACATTTCAGAATAGCTTGTCACAAACCACAGTTGACTACATACTTGTCAGCCACGATACAACAGAATACATGCTGCAGTGTTTCACACATGACCCCGCTCCTCTGAACAATTCAGACCACCTCCCAATCACAGCTACGTTACAGTTTTCACATTCTACAGCCATCCCTCAGGAGCAGTTGACCAAAAATAGAATACATTGGGCCAAGGCTCACAAAGGCACACATCTGCGTGGCTATCAGAAGAGTGTCTCATCTTTGTGGCCCCTCTCATCGGTCGATCGTATAGCTCTGCTGAGGAGATAAATGACGAAATAACTAACATATCAGAGAAAATTTGCTCGGCCGCTCTACAGTCTCTTCCACTGCGCAAGAGCTCAGTGAAGGAAAAGAAATGGTATAAAGATCAGACTCTTTCTCGTCTTGCTTCTGCAAAGAAAGCAGCCTGGGACAAGTGGTCTGCAAATGGTCGCCCAAAGGAGGGCCCCCTCTATGATGCAAAAATAAAAACAAGAGCTGAATTCAGAAAGAGGATGAGAGTCTGCGCTGCCAATAGTGAAAGGAAGAGAATTCAACGTTTTGATGATAAATTCAAACAGTATCAACCAAGAAGTGGCTACAGACCCAAAAACCATCCTGGCAGCATGGGAAGATCATTTTCGGGCAATTAGTTCTGCCAACACAGAGCTCTCTTCGGTCATGTGCTCCTCAGAACAAGAGATCAATAAGATGATGCACGACTCCTGCAATAATGAAGACTCCCTGCTAGATGTCCCTTTCGTGTCTGAGGAGGTCAATAGTGTCTTGAAGAAGTTGAAACTTGGTAAGGCCGCCGGACACGACGGGGTGCAGGCAGAACATCTAAAATATGGGGGTCCAATTCTTCGAGACTGGATTCTGCAAATTTGTAACGCAATCACGGAACTGGAACATGTACCTGACTCCCTCAAAATTGGAATCATAACACCGTTGTATAAAGGAGGAGGTAAGGATCCTCTCGATACACACAGTTACCGAGGAGTCACGCTTACATCAGTGCTTGCCAAGGTTTTGGAGTCACTCATACTAACACGGCTGCAGTGTCATTTCTCAGAGAAAGGTATACCTCATCTCAATCAGACAGCCTACCGCAAAGGTGTCTCCTGTGCAGAAGCTATATTCTCAACGTTGGAGGTACTATCCATACTCACAACGCTGTGAAAAAGTGTACAATGTGTTTCTACTAACGACCTGCAAGAGGCGTTCGACTCCGTCCATTACTTACTACTCCGTTCTCCTAAAACGCCTGTATGAGGCTGGCATTGACGGCAGGGCTTGGAGGTTGCTGCGAAGCTGGTATTCGTCTCCAAAGAGCATGGTGAGGGTCGATGGCTCTCTGTCTTCCATGTTCACTCTAGAGCGTGGAGTTCTCCAAGGCTCTGTCCTCTCCCCAGTTCTCTTCCTGCTGATTATGGACCCCCTAACTGAAATCTCTACAAAGTAAGGCATTGGTCCTTCTATTGGTGATACGTACGCGGGTGCATTCATTCATGCTGATGACATACGTACCATCAGTAGCTCTCGAGCTACTTTACAAGAGCAAATTGATACGGTGCAAACTTTTACAGTACAGAATGGACTGACTCTGAATCCCACCAAATGCGAGGTTGTGCTTGTTTCTCCTTCCAACCAGTGGAATCCGCACCTATAGCTGTCCTTGGAGGTGAGGCTCTGACACCTCGTCTCAGCGCAAAGTGTCTGGATACTGGTGGTCCTGGACCTCTCTGCCACCAAAGCTGTCGTATGAAGCCATCAAGAAAGCAAGACGAGCTTTCTTGCCTTTGGAGCTATAGGGGCATTTCATGGACAGTTGAATCCATTATCAGCGAGAAGCTCTATGAGGCCTGTGTGGTTTCCCGTGCTGCTGTTCGCTGTGAGAACTGGATGCTGACAGATTCGATGCTGCATCAGCTGGAATCATTTCAGGGGGAAATTGGTCGTCGCATATTGAAACTGTCGAAGTATCACTCTACACTTTCTACTCGTTTGGCTCTCAGGTGGCCCTCAGTAACAGCAAGAATGTTGTTCGTAAACTGAGTCTTCTATCAAAGGTGTCTGATGACGGAAATAGCATTGGGAGCCAAATATTTTCAAGCTCACCACAAGATTCTCTCAGGCTCGTGCAGGAATGTAGAGCTATGGAGGGTAAGCTCTCCTGTCAGGGCTCTACCGATGCCATGCTCAGTGCCCAGTCAACTCTAAGAGAATTAAAGCGAGAAGTATTACAGGCAGACTGGGAGGCCTGCACCACCGAGGCCAGCCGTCACAACAGTACAGCGATTGCATCAGGAATAGCTGCTGATACATCTTGGATGAAGCTGTGGGACATGGCACTTGATTACGGACCTCGTGGTACTGACTCTCTTACAGGCCCTTTATCGCGAATTGACCAGGCCACAGTTTCAGCCAGGCATCTGCCATCTCTGTGGTGCCACAATGGATGTTTCTTACTTTCATCACTATACTCTCTCTCACACGCCTCTCTCAGACCCAGACCAGATTATCAACTCTCTTTCGTCCGCTACTTCTGATATTTTCATGTATGCTAGACATTACAAGTAACTTTATTTTTTGTAAAACATGCCGTGCCTATTCTTGTTTGGCTTGCAGTGCATTAAAACCTTTGAACCTTTGAACCTTTGTACAGTACTTGGGTCTGTCTGTGTGTCTGTTACTCTTCATCTCACTTCTCGAGTGTTCTTTCGTCTCACAAAGGATACCATCTACCCAATGATGAAGGTCAGAAACTATGTGGGGTTTTATCTGAAACTGCTCCGTTGCAAAGCTAGAGCGCGAAAAAGCCAATATGCAAATACGAAACGGACGGGATGGCTTACCGCGGTCTGATCGATCCGCGTGCTCTGCGTACCTCTGAGGCACCAGAAGATGCAACGCAGGGCGTGTATTGCCTCTCGTATGCTATCTAGTAGTGTAGTTAGCCCGCGTCAGACTCTGCGCGAGCCTGCAAGAGACCACGAGTAACAGCTAAAACTAAACCCAGCCCATCAATTAGTGGTCCGGCGCATGCGTTTACTTACGCGTGCGCGTCACAATGCGCCGAGGGTTTGCACTTCAGTGCTTTTCATTTTTTACAGTGTTGTGGGAGTGTCCAGCATATCACTAAGTACGGTAGTACTTAGTATATAGGGATGGGCATGGTACCTAGCTAGCATCATAGATGTATGGAGCTATGATAGGGAGTTTTGTTCATCTTCTTCTTCTTCTTAACTCAAAAACCGAAAGACATAAAGCCATGAAATTTTGTAGGAATGTACATATCGATAACCACGTCATACTTTTTTGTTTGTAAACAATGTTGTTTACAGTAAACAACAACAAAATTGCCCCAGGCAATACATTATAATGGGCAATATGTTCTAATGGGCATACTACATGTGTCAGTGTAACTCACAATAATGGTAAGAGTTATGGGAGCGAAAGTTTGTATACACAATGTATTCAATAGCCAACATCAAAATCACAACAATACATGTTTGTAAATAACAACAAATAGCCTCAGGCACTTTTCTTTAAATTAACTTCTTCACTTCTCAAACTTTCCAATGGTAGCACGCGTACTTGGTACGTATGCCTATTATATCATTTCCATGACGATTACATGTTTCCATGACGACCACATATTGTGCCTCAGGAAATTTTTTTTTAATTACTTCTTCACTCCTCTAAATTGCTAATTGTAGCGCGCATGGAGGTGAAACTTGGTGCGCATGTGCATCACGTCGTTTCCATGACAACTACAACAACAAATAGCCTCAGGCACTTTTCTTTAAAATTACTTCTTCACTCCTCAAACTTGCTAACTGTAGCATGCATGGAGGTGAAACTTGGTGCGCCAACAAGCCCGAAACAGCTGTCCAGAGCTCCTCATCTTTTTTCTCTTGGCATCACATGGTCTATTGTTACATGTGTATTGCATCGTTTCCATGACAACTACAACAACAAATAGCCTCAGGCACCATTGTTTAAAATTACTTCTTCACTCCTCAAACTTGCTAACTGTAGCATGCATGGAGGTGAAACTTGGTGTGCATGTGTACTACATCGTTTCCATGACAACTACAACAACAAATAGCCTCAGGCGCGTTTCTTTAAAATTACTTCTTCACTCCTCAAACTTGCTAACGGCAGCACAGAGATGCTAGCGAGGAGTTAAGGACTCCCACAGGTCATTACAACAGCCCTATATCGTGCGATACGGTGCTTGACCACGGAGTAAAATCTTCCTCGCATAAGTATGCAGCAATCCTGCATACTTGAATTTGGCTTTCTCGTATATACGTATGTTTTCCATGTAATGATGTTTATGCATGTACACTGTTTTGGTCGGCTGATTATCACGACAGACACATAACTGCGCGACATTGATGTGCATACACTCCATGGGAATTAGCAGACAGATCGATGACAACGATCATTATTAAGTAGTACAGAGTACTTAGCATCTCTTTTCATAACCTTCACTCCCACCGTAACGACGATCTAGGGCTGTTTTAATAACCTGTGGGAGTCCTTAAACTCCTCTCGCTAGCATCTCTGTGCTCGACAAACAGCCATCCTCTATCTTGTCTCCCTTCTTTTTATACCATCCCTATATGCACTCTTTTTTAATCCGCAGGATTTTTAATTTACTTGTATTAATGTCTTTGGAGCCGTTGCCCTGCAGGGGGAGCTTGGGGATGATGGGTTTGGGCATTTCCAGTCGCTTGATAGTTTCAGGATAGCATCCTTTATTTTGGGTAGTGAGCTGTGGGAGGATAAATGTGGTTCTTTGCTTGGCCTTGTTAAAGGTTTTATTTTAGGAGGTTTGGGAGCGAAGAAATGTTAGGTTATACCGCGATTATCCCAGCGTACAACAGACCCAGTCTAAGATTGCATCTGGGGAGCTAGCAGGGTGTCGCTGGTGTGAAGGGGTGTGAGGTGAGGTGTCTGGAGGTGGAACAAGACACCTCATGTTCATATGGTGTATGTTCGTTTGTTAACAGTTCCGCCCATTGCTCTGGGTGCGTGGTCTATGGCTTTAGTGCTATGGCAGCCACCTGAGTATTATTACTATTATTACAAACAAAAAAGTATAACGTTGCACATGTGGTTATAGATATGTACATTCCTACAAAATTTCATGGCTTTATCTCTTTCTGTTTTTGAGTTATGCTGGTTGAAGAAGAAGAAAATGAACAAAACTCCTTATCATAGCCCATACATCTATGACGCTAGGAACCATGCCATCCTTCCTTCCTCCTCTATGCCCCCATTATTCTCTTAGACTGGTATGCGCGAAAACACTTGCGCAATAGGGGTGTGTGCGCTAATTCTTCATTATTGTTCACACCGTTTCTAGCCTTTTCGAGGGAGCGATGAACTACATTTTCAGTCATATGATTTATATAGCACATAGTGAAGATCCACAGTAAGTTCTCATTTCTCCTCAGTTCTCCATTTTAACGCAAATACACGGAAGGGGAGATCGTGCCAAATGCCTACACACTGCAATTGTATGCATTATTCCTAGAATCAAGGCAGTTTCTGTGCACCTTCTATTGTTCAAAATTAGGCTAGCATATTGGGAGCCAGCCTGCATCTGGCAGTACGTTTTTTATCACCATTAAAGTAACCTCTACCCTTTTGTTGCCAGGTAATAACTATGTTTCTATGAAGTCATTTTAACAAAATTCCAGCAATTGCATGCTTGTCCACAAGATGCTAATGAGGCAGTAAATCTTGTCGTAAACAAATCACTTTGCTGACCAGGTGTCATTTTTGCTAACTTCATGAGTAAGATTAAGTTAGACAAGTAAATTAAAAATCCTGCGAATTTAAAAAGAGAGGCATATAGGGATGGTATAAAAAGTAAGGGAGACAAGATAGGGATGGGATACATGAAGCATGGTGAACAGGTTTGAGCACACTGACACCACGAACCCCATCACACAATCCCTATATTGTTGCTTGGTGTGCCACTCCATTTGTACTCTTGGTTACTCAGTAGCATGACTTTTTCGTATTTCAAGCTAGACTATTGTGTAATGTTGTACTTCACCTAGGCAACAATAAAGGGATTGTGTGATGGGGTTTGGGTGTCAGTGTGCTCAAATCTGTTCATTAACCATGCTTCATGTATCCCATCCCTATCTTGTCTCCCTTACTTTTTATACCATCCCTATATCCCTCTTTTTTTAAATTTGCAGGATTTTTAATTTACTTGTCTCCACTTATTTACTACATATATCTCTGTGAAAGGGGGCAAGCCCCCAATAAAAGTTAATAATGGAGAAAAATGCTTGTTGTTGTCATGGAAATGATGTAATACACATGCGTACCAAGTTTAATTTCCATGTGTGCTGCCGTTAGCAAGTTTGAGGAGTGAAGAAGTAAACGCCTGAGGCTATTTGTTGTTGTTCAAATAATATGTGGTTGTCATGGAAACGACATCATACGCATCCTGACCAAGATTCATCTCCATGAGTGCTACTGTTGGCAAGTTAGAGGAGAAGTGCCTGAAGCTATTTGGCACTAAAGTGCCAGTCTCTTCGGGTGATGGATATCTTAGAAAATTTCATTACTATTTTTTTTCGTTTTTGAGATACGCGAGTTCAATCTGAAGAAGGAGAACAAAACTCCCTATCATAGCCCCATACATCTATGATGCTAGGTACCATTATACTAAGTACATTCCTATATACTAAGTACTACCGTACTTAGTGATTTGTGATTTAAGATATTTCTCTGCTTATTATTTAGAACGCTAGTCTTAGGGCAATGATGCAAAATCCAGAACTAAAATAATGCCGAATTAATCAACATAACACAATAATGATTATGAGGCATGATAGTCCCAACTCATAGTAAAAACTGAATGTACAAGTTTGCATATTCATCCTTGACAGATGCATTAAGGGTTATTCTAAGAACTTCTTTGAATCCTTCTGTTTCTTGTGGTGGGACAAACCTTGACTTGAAAGTGTTATAGGCTATATCGGTCACTTTTGCAAAATCCCTCTCAGTTGTCAATTCACGAAATCTGTTGTTATGTTTTGCTTCAGCCATTGTAGTCAAAAAATGGAAGCATCTTACAGGAACTTCAAGGTCTTGAGCACAGCATATGTAACGTCTTCGAGACTCTACGTCTGGATTTGTGTTATCTATAACTACTTTGGCCTTTTCTCTTTTCAACTCACGTTTACAAATGTTAACACACTTTTGCCAGGACCCTAGAATATCTCTGCTTACATGAATATAGCCATTAGGTTTCATGATTTTTTCATAAAATGTTGTTTTTCCAGACGCAGGAAAACCAACAAAAACCACTACTTCAGGTCCGTCAATTATGAATGAGGCATCAGCAGGCTCTACCATAGGATTATAGGCAGAAATGGCATTCTTACGGGGGTCAAACTCACCAAATGAATATTTTGAGCACATTGGATATCCCAGAAAGAACTCTTCTGGAGTTTTAAATGTGAGTCCAATGTTACAAGCAAACTTCCGATCACTGCATGAAAAATCCTTCTTCTTCCCTACAATTTTAAACACTTTGATAACATCAGGCGAAACCAAAAGGCCCAAATTCTTTAAATGATCTGTTTTTGCTTTGTACCCAACAGTCTATGTGCATGCGCATTATATCCACTTACTTGGGTTCGCATGGGTGTATACTATGAATTGGACTCTGATCCAAGTAAACATGTGTTTTAGCAAATTTTCTACGCAGCACTTGACGGTGGCCCCTGGACAAGCAGATGAGCCTTGGCTAGCTCTTTTGCTGGTAGAATATGTATGCCCAAACGGTAAGAGAAAGGCACTAGCAAGCTACGTAGCTCGGCAGATCTACTAATTAGCATCAAAAGTATGCTCGTGCAATGGGCGTGGCACACAAAAACGTGTGGGTGTGTCAGCAAACTGACCAATCACTTTGCACTACACGTTATTATATTATGCTTTACAACACAGGTGGTGACAAAGGAAGTGAAACTGTGAAAAGTGAAGTTATAGCTGTGTTGATAGACTGGAGGCATTAAGCCAGCAGCCAAACAAAAATACATAAACAAAACACAAACCAAATCATTACAAAGAATCACAAATATGCATTTTGACTGGTAGCCTTGAGCACTTAGAGCAAGGACAAAGATAGTGGTATGTACACACAATGTTGGAATTGAAAGTGGACATGAAATGGTCCCGGAAATATTCTCGTATCTTTGATCAAATTGCAGAAAGAGAAAGCGTTATATCAAATGAGGGTAAGGCATTCCATAGTCGAGGAATTCGGTTAAAATAGAAGTTCCTCTCAAAGTCATTCCTACAGAGAGAGTGTTTCAGCTTTAAACCATGGGCAGCTCTAGTTGAATGACTACAGAACTGAACAAAATCACAGATATTAAAATGGTTGGACGGAAACTTTATACTCTTTACCAATAGCATAATATCAGCAAATTCGAACTCCATCATCAGGGGTAGCAGATTAAGATGTATTAAACGGTTCCTGTAGTCTAGGGAATGGTCATTAGTAATGATTTTGGTTGCCCTCCTCTGGACATATTCAAGACATTTGATATCCTTTAGGAGGTATGGATGCCATACGGAAGAACAGTAAAGGAGCTGGGAACGGACAAGAGTAATGTACAAAGAGCGTTTCGCTGACACCGATACAGAACTACAGAAAACTCTCCGTAGAAGACCTAACATTTTGTAGGCCCTAGAAGAGATCAACTGATAATGAGATCGCCAGGTGAGATCAGCCGACACAAGTAGGCCGAGATCCTTTTGTGCAGTTTTAGAAGAGATTTGTTTACCATTCAAATGATAGTGGAAAGGTGTAGGAGACAACCTAGGCATGAAACGAATAGCGGAACATTTTTCTTCATTTAAAAGCAAGTTCCATGTCGTGCACCAGTCAGAGAGTCTAGAAAGATCAGTTTGAAGATTTATACAGTCCTGCATGGAATAGATTGGCATGATGCACTTAGCATCGTCTGCAAAAAGTAAAACCTTGGAAAAGGAGAATATAGAGGGCAAATCGTTAACAAAGATGAGAAACAGGACTGGACCGAGAATACTAGGTGGCACACCAGAAATAACAGGTAATGTGGAAGAAGTTGATTGGCCAATTGACACATACTGAACTCTGTTAGACAGATAAGCTCTAACCCATAGCCAGAGGTCACCAGTGATTCCAAACTTCCAGAGCTTGCAGAGAAGTTCATTATGTGCCACAGAATCAAAGGCTTTTCTAAAGACATCAGTTTGAGAAGCTGTGCTTACAATAGTGTTAAAGAAAATCAGCAACTGCTGCAAAGTGGAACGACCTCGTAAAAATCCAAACTGGACGACAGACATAGAGTTCGTAACAAAATCCACAATACTGTTATATGCAAGCTTATCTAGAACCTTTGAAACAACCGATAGTAATGAGATTGGTCTGTAGTTAACCCTCGGCGCGCATGCACAGCGAGGGTTACGGTAGTTTGGTTTGTGTGTCTGTCTGTCTGTTACTCGTCATCTCACTCGTCATCTCACTTTCGAGTGTTCGTTCGTCTCACAAAGGATACCACTACTGAACGGGCGACGAAGGTCAGAAAATATGTGGGGTTTTCTCTGAAAATGCTCCGTTGCAGAGCTACAGCGCGAAAAAGCCAATATGCAAATACACAACGGACGGGATGGCTTACCACGGTCTGATCGATCCGCGTGCTCTGCGTACCTCGGAGGCACCAGAAGATGCAACGCAGGGCGTGTATCGCCTCTCGCATACTATCTAGTAGTGTAGTTAGCCCGCGTCAGTCTGCACGAGCTGGCAAGAGACCACGAGTAACAGTAAAACTAAACCCAGCCCATCAATTAGTGGTACGGCGCATGCGTTTACTTACGCGTGCACGTCACAGTGCGCCGAGGGTTTGCACTTCAGTGCTTTTCA
>CASHTH010002570.1:0-19847 GCA_030341885.1 Geodia barretti | reverse complement strand
GGGGTTTTAGATATTGGAAAGGCTTTTGTCGGTGTCACACAACAAACAATCCCTCGTACATCAGAAGTTTATGTGGACCTACTTCAGCACAACAGCGTTAGCACGACTCCTCATTAGCATAGTATTAACTGCTTACCGGGCATGCTCTGAATATCATCTGATCTCGACTGAGACCACCCAACTGAGTTGGGTGTAGGTTTTGGCGATAGTGCGAGGCAGGACACGCCCATCCCCCCAACGCCAGTCATGGGCGTATTCTCGAGGAGGGATAGAAGCGCTGAAGACGGGCGCCGCCGCGCAGCAACGGCGCCCATAAGCCCTGCCCACACACTTGTCACGGCAGACCATAGGCCTGCCGGAGAGGACGAGAAGAAATGAAGAAAAAAACCGCTAGCTCTTCACTGATGCTTGGCTCGATTCAGGTTACCAAATGGCCCGTGGCCTCTCTGCGCATGCTCGTGACCGATTAGCCCCGCGAAACTCCCCCACCACCCGCAAACCCGACGCCGAGGGATATAGAAGCGCTGAAGACGCCCCCTAACCCCCAATAATACCAATAACATCACGGATATACCAACAAACTAGAGTATCGTGTCAGCTGGCTCCTGGGGATTCGCACATATTGCTGATAGGCCACGCTCTCCCATCTCCCTGATGTCTTTATGATGCTGTCCTCGATGCCCTTCGCGGCTGCGGTAGTCCGCCGCACCTATCCGAAAACTGTGACCGATACCGGCTGCCGTCAGAGCTCCTTTCACAGCTTCCACAAAACGCCTACGGGTAAGCAACCGCCCGTCCGCGAAAGCGAACAAAGGACCAGACTGCGGACCCCTGGCCACTAAAAAAATAGGATAGCTCCTACCGGGCATAAGGTCGTTCCCCGTCCGCCCCAGAAACAAGTCGACCTCCACGAAACGGATCCGTTTTGATTGTTTGATGACGAACTCTCACGAACGAGGGGTGGACGGGTCATCCACTGCTTATATCTGCGAAGCTGAGGTGACGCTCGGGTCGGAGCTCGCATCGTCTGCGGACACGTCACGCGCCTACACGCAGGAAGGACACCAAAAAAGGCGAGCCAGCACGGCGCCACAACATCTTAGTGTCGCGACGACCGCGTAGGTGCCCACACGTTCTTCATCATCTCATAACAACCGGGGTGATCGGCAATCTTACCTCCCCTCCACCGCAGTGCGATTGCACCCTCTCTTTATTCCTCTCATAACGAACTCTAGATGAGCAATGAGCTCCATGGACAAGGGTCTGGAAGCCGATCGTATTGGATCCGGTACCTCACAGCCTGACAAATAAGTGTCCGACTGTTTCAAAAGTTTTTGTCAGCTAGGAAGACACAAACTTGCACAACAGTGCTGCTAGGTCCCCAGGAGAGGCGCGCCACCCAGCCGAACTGCAAAAACTTGATGTATGTTCTCTCCGATCTGTATGTCTTCTGTGACGAAGATGAGATGCTAGGCCGGGGAGGAAAAGAAGAAGAACGCAGCCCACGTCTCTCCACGCGCCCGACGTGTCCAGTCTGGACGCTGTTGCAACAGAGCTTCATCAGGCGGCTTATGGCAGTCAGTAGTGCGCTCTACCTTCGCGTGTCGGACCACTGTCGAAGAAGGAGGACACAGAGCATCTCTAGAAGGTGCGTCAGCGGCATGTCTCCCTGCCGGTAAATGTTTAGGGAGCAGAATGAGCTGATACGGGCTGTGAAGAAGATAATAAGCACTGCATCAGATGCATTACCAGAGGGTCTCTTTCGAAGCCAGTGCTGCTTTGATAATAGCTACCACGAGCTGCGTGGTCGCACAGAACACGGATAGAGCCACCTAGGCATTGATTGACACACACACTGCACAGGCCACCACTACAGGAAGTCAAGTCCCTACTGACCGTAAGGACTTGGTCCCCACACGAGGCCAGCAGAATTGGAACCACGCTCCCCTCGTTGTGAACGACTCCGCACCCCACCGCCCTGACGCGTCGAAGTGATGTGTACGGAGGGAGGCTTCTGTACGACCCCACTGCACATACCTACCCCATTCACTGCTCTAAGAAAACATCCCACTAATGCAGATCGGACTGGAAGCCCCGATTGAGTCGGACCAGTGATCCAGCTCTCTTGGCACCGTCGACAAGTCTATCATTCTTCGCAGAAAGGTACGTCCGGCTCTCACTATGCGACAGGCATGCTGTAGCTGACCATCAGGGATAGTAGCTCGCGTTCTTACAACATTTCCTGTACGCCATGCAGTGATCAGCCCTTTTATGTGAGCCAGCTTCTCTGGTGGCAGGCTCAAGGTCCCAGACACCGAGTCTATGTGTATCCCCAGGAAAGACAAACCTGCGGCCGGTCCCTCCAGCATATGAGTTGCAATTGGGATGCCCAACCACTTGCATAGACCTAAGCTGGTTTCGAGGGTTGCCTGCATAGGTCTGACTGGGGAGGGCCCAAAATGAGAAAATCATCCAGATAGTGCCACGCGTGCACTACTCCATGTTGCCCTATGATCCATAGCAGTGCGTCTGCCAGCGACGTAAACAGCTTGGGCGCCGACCTCAAGCCGAACGGTAGCGCCCCATCCACCAGTAGTTCACCCCTCCACTTCATGCCCAGCAACAACCGGTCCTCTGGGTGAACGGGCATGATCCGGTAGGCATTTGCAATGTCGAATTTCGCCATTAAGGCTCCTCCCCCAGCCCTATGATGCACCTCACTGCATCGTCCACTGACGTGTAAGACACCGAACACAGTGTCGGGCAAACTCCATCGTTGACACTGCTGCCCTTAGGGGACGATAAATCTGTGATTAATCTCCATTTCCCCTTCTGGTGAGGCTTCGGAATGACTCCGAAGCGGCTCACGTGGACTACATGCACTCTGCTTCTTCCAGCCGGATCATGCGTCCCGCTCTGAACTCCTCTCGCACATACTTGTCAATCGGTTGTGGGTGAGTTACCGCAGAGTGCATGTTTTTGATGGCACTGGTACCCACCTGGACCCCATAGTTGAAACCAACCCGGAAACCCCGTGTAATCCCCTCCCCCACCCATGCTGCAAAATCTCGGTCAGGGTGGTGCCTCAGCTCTGCAATCGACTCCTCTCTGATGAGTGGGGTGGAAATCACCCGTAGGGACGGTGGTAGACGAGGCACTGGTGACGGTTTCAATGCATCCATCTTACACAGATCCGCGGTGTAAGTGTATCTCCCCAGTAGACTGACCGTCTCCTCCCCAGCCCGGGTGCACCGACACCCTGCTCCTGCATGTGTGTAAGTGCATAATGATTATGACACAATTCCACTTAGGCCTCCAGTGGGACCTCCTCGACCACTCTCACTATTGCTTATCGGACTCCGTCTTGGTGTCTCGGGACTTGCTCTCCCGATCACTCCTTAGCCACGGGCAACGTGGTGCCCGGTGATCCCCCGCACAACGCACACACACATGCCGATATTTGCATGCCGGAAAACGGCACTCCCCTTGGTTCCACGCGAAGCAGGCCATGCGGCTGCCGCTTCGGCTCCGTGACATTGAGGACTCGGAAGATGTCTGGTCATTGCCTGACCTCCTACCCGGATTAGCCAGCTTTGGTGCCTTCTGTGGGGGAACGTAGAAAGCACACTGCTCCTCCGTGTGGTCGCTTTCCAGGCACAGCATGCAGTTTTTGCACTTTTCCCGTTCCCCTTGGGCCACGAATGTGACTGCATAGAGTGACTGGTTCAACTTGGACCAGTCTGCTGACTGATTACCCACCACCTGATTACCCACCACCCTGCTGGCGGAAATGAGTATCATATGCCAGCCAGCCCTTCCCTCCACAGCGGCGTGCCTCCCTCACTATCAGTGTCTGGTATGCCAGCAGTTCCTTGGTGCGCTCCGGACATTTGCTCGTGACCACTGCCATATATATGCCAAAACACTGGACCCAACTAAGAATATCTGGCACCTCCCTCCTGCTCTTTGGAGTGGACGAAGGGTGAGGGGTTGCTGCGGCTGTGGTCGCCGCCCGTCTTTGCGCTTCCAGGTTGTCCCGCAACAACTCAGCCATATCGATATATTCACCCCGGAGAATCTTGGAAGCCAGCTTGTGGGGCACTGGAGGTAATCCTTCGCTCAAAATGAACGGCTTCTCCACCAGCTTCTCCCCGGCACCACCACTCGTGCCGCCATTAGTGCCGCCCCCAAGCACCCGTGCCCTCAGTACTCGGAGGCGGTTGGACTGCCGCCGTCCCTGCATCCACCGTGGGTCCATCTGCCGCTATAGGTAGGCCGAGATGGCGAATATCCCGAGGGTCGGGCATGTCACCCAACGGGGCTCCTGTACAGGAGATGAGCATAATGCTCCGGACCAACTCTCTGACAAGGGCGTGACGCCCCACCGCCACCATGCGCCCACGAGCCCCGCCAGGTGGCCATCCACCTGGCCCGTAGGCTGCCGCACGCCGCCTTGACCCCCTAAACCGAGCCGAGCAATCAGGAGCTTCCACTGGCCGGCCGTCATTTGCGGCCCCTCCCACCGTCGGGCGGCGCGCACACCTACCGCACCACCACCACGTGGCCGATCACGCGGTGCCGAGGTAACGGTCCCAGCTCCATGTAGCTCGCATGGCATGATCCACAGCCATCACCACAATTCCTAGGCTAACCCGTTCGGACCCCAACTCACCTGGGGGTGTTTCTTCTTCTCCCGCGGTGGACCCCGCTTGACGAGCAGAAAGCAGGCCTGGCTCCTCGCGGAGAATCTCCCTGAGTGAATCCTTCAGCAGTGCTTTCAGTTCTTCCCCGTGGAGAGCTGCCCTCGATGCCGTAGCAGGTGGGTCCTCGGTAGCCATGATGCGACCGGGAGACCGACGAAAGGAAAAAGAAAAAAAACCGCTAGCTCTTCACTGACGTTTGGCTCGATTCAGGTTACCAAATGGCCCGTGGCCTCTCTGCGCATGCTCTTGACCGATTGGCCCCGCGCATGCGCAAACTCCCCCACCATCCGCAAACCCGACGCCGCCTGCCCTCTGCAGTTAACTTGGTCTAAAGGCCTTTAAACCATATTTATACACAAGTATAGAATGTTGGATTGAGAAGCCGCTTCACTCCCTACCCACCCACATCAGTTTGAGGCGTCCTGTGTCATATGTTGTAGTTCAACGTCAGTAAAATTAGTAGATAAGCTTGTTTTGTTTGTTTAAGCACCAGTCATCAGGGGAGCTCCTCAGCAGATCATCGTGTAGGTCAGAGGTTTCGGTCCCTTTAATCTCCCGACCTGTGCCTCACTACCACCGAGGAGGGACCACTCCCTTGTAAAGGAGTCATTAGTAAGTATGTGGTAGGTTGTTAGCTGTTCAGTGGTTCAGTGTGTTTGTCCTGTTGCATAGGTGTTTACCTTCAGCGCGCATGCGCAGCGAGGGTTGTACTTGGTCCTCACTTTGTCTGTCTGTCTGTCTGTTCGCACTACAGGCTACGAGGCAGCTTATGAACAGCTTTAGCGGTATATACAGGGGCTAGAGAACTAAAATGGCGATTTTGCTGAAACGACCGCGATCGAGAACGAGAAACCGGCACGGTCGCGGACCGGCCTAGCCCATCAATTAGCGGAGGGCATGCGTATTATACGCGGTCCTCCACACGTGGCGCGCACAGGCAAAGCGAGTGTGTCTAAAGCCAATATCCGCATGGCTTACGTGGACTAAGTTCGGTTTAGCCCGCTGAGCGCGTAGTGGAGGGATGTATGTGCAGTCCAGCGTTGCTCTAACCGCTCGCTACCCACTGATGCAGCTAGCCTGTGTTAGGACGAGAAACTGGCTCTATAAGCCCAGCGTAGCTACGTCAACGCTACAACGAGCGCGTTCTGCGCGGTGGGTTTTCACTTTTCATTAACCCAGCGAGGGTTACTGTAGTTGGATTTGTCTGTCTGTCTGTCCGTTACTCTCAATCTCACCTCTCGAATGTCTGTTCGTCCCAGAAACGATACCATCTACCCAACGGGCGACGAAGGTCAGAAAATATGTGGGGTTTTCTCTGAAAATGCTCCGTTGCAGAGCTAGAGGGCTTCCAACATTGTATGGCTAATGCCGGTAGTAGCCATTTTATCGCTGGCGGATAATGCGCATGCGCTTATATTTAGCACAGGCTTACCTCGACCGGGTCCGCTTGCTCTGTCTATCTTGAAGGCACAAAAAGTCACAACGAATGGCGTGTATCGACTCTCGCGTGCTATCTACTAACCCGTGTCAGACTCTCTGCGAGCTACTTCGCCGAGGGTTTGCACTTTAGTGCTTTTCATTCAGTCATTCATTAACCCTCGGCGCGCATTTTAACAACGCGCATGTGCGTATACCCCAAAACGCACGCGACTCCGAGGCGGCAGGCGGCCAAAGCGGCGCACGCTGATTGGGACCACGTGGCCAGCAGCCATTTCCCCCCCTCATTTCTCTGTGAGACCAGACAGAAAAGACGGTTGAGTTCAGTAAGTATGCCTCCATCTAAGGCGTTTGGCTCACTAGGTTAGGCTTGGGAGGTAAGAATGTATGAACCTAAATACAGCACCAGTAAGTACAACAATACCATTGCTCCACCCGTTACTTTACATAATTGTGCGTGTGTGTCACAGCGCCGAGGGTTTGCACTTCGGTGCCTTTCATTTGCTACTGCAGTGGCATGTACTGTTTTACTACATTGAAGGTAAGTAGGATACCTTTTCGTGCTTAGTTGGTTTCTTGTTTATACTTTCATAAACACACATTAACATCCTTTTCGGTGCAAGATAGCTACTATGTTAGCCAAGCTAAAAGTGAAAGTTGTTTTGAGTGAAACCAAGGCTATAAAAAGGGTGAAATTCGAAAGCAAGAGCACAAGTTTCTTCAATGATGCTACTATCAGTATTGCTTTTGCACGGGTGCTTTTTAGTGGGAAAAGCCATAGAGGAAGATGCATCTAGGGCTATTGAGAATGATAATTGTACCCGATACTTGTTACGAATTCCTAAAGACAGGAACTACCTCACATCAAGTAGACATGACTTCTATGTTGTTCAAAATGGGACTAAGGAGAGATCACCGTGTCCTCCTTGGTACCATTGGAGTGAAGGAAATTGCACAATGGGAAGATATGTTCTTAAAGCTGTAACTTTTCAACGCAAGACAGGACAACCTTGGCTAGAGAAGTTCTACTGCATGACCACGGACGAGAATGAAAGTAGCAAGATGGGAGGTTGTCTCACTTCTGTCTTTCATCAATCATTTTCTAGATCCTCCACTCCTCTGCCTTGTAATATCTCCAAACTGAATGAGTACATGTGTGGAGATTTGAATAGAGAGGGCCAGCTCTGTGGAAGGTGTGTGAAGGGGTTTGCCCCACCGGTTTACTCATACTCCCTCAGATGTGTCAACTGCACTGACTACCATCTCAACTGGCTCAAATACATTGGAGTAGCCTTTGGCCCACTCACACTGTTCTGCCTCCTCATCTGTCTCTTCCACATCAGTGCAACCTCACCCTACCTTCATGGGTTCGTGTTTGCTTGTGAAATTATCACTTCTCACACATTCGTAAGACTCATAGTTAATAGCATTGCCTTCAATCCTTCAGTTAATGGAAAAACTTTGATTCTCTTATCAAGGATGTATCTAGGTTTGGTGAGCATTTGGAATCTGGATTTTTTCAGTGAAGAATACGAGTCATTCTGCCTCAATCCCCACATGACAATTGTGGAGGCTCTTGCTCTCAATTTTTTGATTGGACTATATCCCCTGTTTCTTGTGCTCGTTGTGTTCCTACTTGTCAGAATGTACAGTAAGGGTGTAACTCTATTAGTCAAACTTTGGAGACCATTCACAGCAGTTCTTAGACCGTTCTTACGCAATCTTAACATTCAAACATCTCTCATTGAATCGTTTGCTACGCTGTACTTCCTGTCAGCCATGAAGATACAGAGTGTTAGTATTGATCTGTTAACACCTACTACTCTTTACTTTGTCAATGGAACAAAGAGCAATACATATTACCTGTACTTAGCTGGAGACGTGGAGTACTTTGGCAAACGACATCTTCCATATGCAGTTCTTGCTCTACTACTTCTAACATTCTTTACACTTTTCCCTGTCCTGCTTCTCTTTCTTTACCCTTGTCGTTTCTTTCAGCAATTCCTGAATAGCATAAGGTGCAATTTTGTGACTCTAAGGACATTCATGGATGTCTTTCAAGGAAATTACAAGGATGGAACTAACAATACGAAAGACTTGCGATTCTTTTCTGGCATGTTTCTTTTGTGCCCGGTTCATAATAGTAGCTGGTTTTGTACTGCTGAACTCCCCCTTTTTTTGGATGATTTTTGCAGCCACAATCACAACACTCGGTTTTAGTATAGCTGTCTTCGGCCACAAAAAACATTCATACACTACCTTCTGGACCTTTTGGTTCTTATGATGCTATCCCTCGTCGTATTTTTAATTATTGGACTCACTTTACAGGACACTAACTCCATATCAAGAAAAATCGAATTTGCATTTCGCGTTATAGCCCTGAGTTTACCCATACTCTATATTATATTGCTCATGGGCTACTGGGTTTGTGTCAGAAAGAAATTTCTCAGACCCTTGCAAAAGTGCCTTGGACAGAAATGTAGCAGGTGTTTTCAGAGATTTTTATCAAGGCAAAGTCCCTTGTCAATGTACAACATCATATAAGAAGATTGCATTTTGAGAGTTTTCTTGTGTGCTGAAGGTCAATTATTCCCAACAAACTAAGTCTTGTTTTGAAAATAATCACTATAGATATCATCTATTCTGACTCATTATTGCATAAATGGGTTTCTCACATTTGTATTTTGCCGTCAAAAGAATGTGGCGAGACAAAGAAGGACTTCTTGGTACAATAACATTATTTTCTAAGTATACAGTACCAATGTAGCATGGACAAGGTGTGTTTCCTCTAGGTTAAAGGTTTGTAATGCTTCTGTTTTCTGAGGAACATGAAAGTTATGGTTATAGGCTAAAAACACTTTCAGATCAGTACTTGAGTGTACACAAGCATTTTTCCCAGGGGGAATGCACCCGTGAAAAACACTCAACGTGTTTTCCTTAGTACACTGTTCATAAGGAAAGTGTCCTACACAAAAGTGAAGAAAACACCCCAGTTACAAACATGCATGTTGTAGCTACTTGTGCAAACCTAGCTATGTGCAGCTACGCCGAAACCATGAGGTATTGTGCTTTTGGACCATGAGTATATACATAGGGGCCTGTACTGTCAGTATAGCTATGGGGCACTTGGGAGAACTTAACATTAACATGAGAGAGAGCATTAACAGCAACTTAACAAAAAGAGCATTACCAGCAACTTAACATTAACCTGAGAAAGAGCCATTGCTATATAGTCATTCCAAATCAACTAGAGGGGTTTCACGCCTGCCCTGGTAGCTATGTTCTCGATGTCTACCACTCCACGTATATAAGGCATTTGCTTTCTTGTAAGTGCCTTTGGTATTCTCACTGTACCAATGAGGACATAGTAAAGTTTTGCCGTCACAGTTCACTGAAAACAGAAGAAAATCTTGCAGTCGTGAAGCGACTACCTCTAGAGAAGCTGATGATAGAAACTGGTAAGCATTGAGCAATGATCACATAATGGTGGCTCTATATAAGAGCCTATATCTCTGCTAGCCAGTTTCATCTATTCTGAAGTCAACATGAATTTTATTTTGCTCAATGAGATAATGCATACAGTTTTGATTTTTAATAGCCAGTGATTCTCATCTTCATTAACAGCACCAGTAATACCAATTAGGCATCCTTCAATCATCAATAAAAAGAGAAACATCTTTACGTATCTTTTATCTCAGCCTTGTAGCTACTTGCCCTTTTATAAACGTAATAAGACATGAAAGTTGCAGTTTCTAGGCAACTCTCATGCTGGGGGTGGACTTTTCAGGAAATTAGTTGTCCAACACTATTTTCGTTACCAATTCCTAATATTGTAAGCAGTCACATCAAGATATTGGCCACCAGGCATTTCTTTACATACCGTGTGCATGAAGAAACTGAATGCATTCTCAGGCGTTGTATATACTATGTAAACACCACAGGTTTGCATAAGCAATCAATGGGTGAACCCCACAGTGCCTTTTACTCTAGAGGGAAATTGTGAAATTTGTTTCCAGTACACAGCAACAAAAAAATAATGTAAGACACTTAAAGGAACATTGATGTTGAACGTAGTAAACGACACACTGCTTTACTACAATAACATTGTGTTAAGTGCTATTTAGCATTTCTTATAATTATTCCTGTCATGAGTGTAGTCATGAGCATGGAAATTTAGACTTCAAGTGCTATATAGAAGTCAATTAATATCCATGTACAACAATATGTCATTACTAAGCTATTGTATATACATCCTACTCAGTACACTGGCATACGTCATTTTACGTACAACTCCACCAGTTCAACAGCAACGGGGTGAGCCATAGGTGCATGCCCTCAGTTCAATGTCATCATTGGTTATGTGGTCGAGGGTTTTGGTGAAATATGGAGGATTGTGATGGGAACAGCAGGTGCTTGTATGATGACAATCTTCTCCATCCCACAGAGTGTCATTGACGTGTAGCCTTTGTTCGTTTTGCCCATCATAATACCCAGGGTACACATAGCCAGACTCACAAAAGTAGTCTTCTCCGACAAACGGCGGGGGTAGTTTGGTGAAGCCTTGCAGATCACATGGGCAGCTATTACTGCTATCGCTACGACTACTATTTTCCCGCGACCCAGCAGCAAAAGTCCAAATGTGATGCCGAGGTTGTCTGCCATGGAACACAGCCACACCATCGAAATAAGGATCATCAACTGTGCTCATTGAGTAGGAGAGGGAAAACCCAGTGGGCAATTTTCCACTGGTATGCTCTGATCCTGCCACACACATGATTGTATGGTCCTCCTCCCACAGGAAACGAGGCCGAGTCACAACTCCCTTGCCTCCCAGAAAGTCCACGGCAAGTTCTCTCTGAGTGCTGTGTCAATGTCCAGCCAGAAGGGCAGGCTGTATTTGGGTCTGTGAAGTTCAAGTAGACTGCACGTCTCCATCCTCCAGAGTCTCCACATGTGTGCACATGAAGAGAATGGTCATAGAAGACTTGGTTAGAAGGAATATTTACTAAAGGTTGATGAAGATCGGGTTGGAGTTTAACATACATCTCAACTAGCTCTATAGCTACATTATTTCCATACTCAAAGTCACACATCCTTAGCTCAAGGTCATCAGAAGTGGTTTGACTTAAGTTTTTGGTGAAAAATGGAGGATTTTGAAGAGTGCAACATGTACTGGTGGACAGACAGTCTTTCCCATCCCATAGAGTGTCATTTATGTGGAGTTTCTGCTCCAATAAAGAATTCCTGTACCCAGGGTGGACATAGCCAGACTCACAGAAATAATCGTTTCCGACAAATGGTGGGATACTTCTGTAGCTATTGTCACAAGGACAGTTGTACGCCAACGTGATTCTGGCTCAATTCTCCATGCATTTTCCCATGATCCAGCTGTAAATGTCCATATATGCTCTCGAGGACTACCATGCATCACAGCTACACCATCAAAGTAGGCATTATCAATGTCAGATAGTCCATATCTGTATCCTTGAAAGGCTCTGTGGAACACCGAATTGGTAGGCTCTTATTCTACCACACACCTGATTGTATTGGCCTCCACTGACAGGGAAGAAGGCTGAGTCACAAGTCCATTTCAATGCTTCTTGACCTAGTGCATGTTCTTTTGGAAAGTCCAGTGAGTGTCATACCAGGCGGACAGTCAGTGCTGGGGTCTGTCATATCAAGGTAGACTGCACGTCTCCATCCCCCAGTACCCCCACATTGGTGTACGTGAAGATTATTGATGTTGTTTGTTTGATGTGCAAAACTTACTTTCATTTGTCGTCAATTTCGTGCAATTTTGTTTGAATATAGTCAAGCTTGACATGTAGCTCAACTGATTCCACTGCTATATCGCCATTGTACCTAGATTGAATATTGCAAAGTCTCAGTTCCAGGTCATCGGTACTTGTCTTGCTGAGATGTCTAGTGAAGTAGGGAGGATTGTGAAGAGCACAACATGTACTTGTAGAGTGGCAGTCCTTCCCATCCCAAAGAGGGTCATTGGAGTGAAAACTACGGTACTCAGTGCTATTCCAAAACCCCGGCCATACATATCCTGACTCACAGAAGTAATCCTCTCCAACAAAAAGTGGTGCTGGTGTTGTGTCTATTCGTCCAATGTCACATGGACAGCTTGTGTAATGGTATGTAATGTTCTCTAGGCCCCCAGCTGCAAATGTCCAGATGTGTTGTCTAGGATTTCCATGCATTACAGCTACACCGGTGAAATAGACACCATCGGTTGTTTCTCGTCCAGTCACACTGAAAGCCATTGGTCGTCCCCACGCATAGGCTTTGATCCTGCCCCACACCTGATTGTATGGACCACTGCTGACTGGAAAGAAGACTGAATCACAAGACATGCGACTTGTGTTAACTCTGCCACAAGACCTCTTAGAATAACCTGTGAGTTGCCTTCCAGGGGGACAGTTAGAATTAGGGTCCGTCATATCAAAGTTAACTACCTGCCTCCAACCGTTAGTTGTCGCATTCATCTCATACTTATTAATTTTGTTAGACATAGCGTGTGTTGTTTCGCTGACATTCCTTAACTCAGCCTTCACATCATTAAGATTTCCCCTCACCGCATCGTTAAGCCCACTAACCCTAGTATCCAGAATAGCCAGTTCAGAGAAGATAATTGTGTCAAGTTTGCTTTCAAGTAAACTGAATCCATCATTCATTCTGGTATCAATTGAAGAGATGTTTGAGTGAATTTTCTTTACTTCAACAGATACAGTTTCATTAACACGGAGCATCTCTCTTTTGATAAAGTCAAAATCACTTTCTAGTGACATGTTCATTGAAACCACCTTGGAATCAAGTGAAGCAAAATGCCCTGTTCATTCTCATGTTGTTTACATTCATTTTATATTGAAGCACATCAATTTTTTGACCAAGTACAGTAACATCCTCTGAGCAGCAATCAACATTATATGAATGAACTACAGATTCGGGGTTATTTTTATGTTCTTCTAAATCTTGAACAATTTCGTTAACCACCACTGTGAGGTTTGCCAAATCACTTTTTATGCAGTTAATGTCTTCTTTAACCTCATTGAAAAAAGACCTCAGAGCTTCATTTACTACTGCAGCGATCCTGTCAGCTAAAAGTGTGTGTTAAAATACTATAAAATTAGACATTCAATATGAAACGGATGGGCCCCCGACCGATAGAAAATTCCAGCATTGAAACAACTAGGTAGTAGCTCCCTTCACTGCCAATGATAGTTCTTAGAGTTAGGGTCCCAACAAGCGGTTTTGCAAAGAGCTAACTTCAAAACCCATTACTTAAACTTATGCCTAGTAATACCAGTTGCATAAGCGACTGTTTTTCAATCCAATAATTAGCTACAGAAAGCTAGTCCTGTCACTACATTTTTAACTAGCTATTTCTACCAAACTTACCATCAGTTTGGGTTTGTCCAAGCTTCAAATTCAACACTGTAAATGCTAGACAAAAAACCAGCAGGGAAGCACAACCCATCCTAACCAAAATAACTATTGAGAACTGCTAACAATAGTCCAAGAAACAGACTGACTGCAACCTACCAAAAATGTACACTCTTTTGTACTGCTGCTGAGGAATTCCATTGTGCATTGTCCACCTGGTTGCTGATAAAAAGAATACAATAGCTTATTTTTTAAGTTAAACCTGGATTTTCCAGCCTCTATTAGCTATCCAGACCTATATTAGCTATCAAGACTTCTATTAGCTCTCTAGACCTCTATCTATTTTGTACAGCTGCAGAGGGATTCCATTGTACATTGTTCACCTGATTTCTGATTTAAAAAATAGCACACTAGCTTATTGTCTGAGCTAAATCACTGCATTCCAGCCTCTATTAGCTATCTAGACCTCCATTAGAGGAATTCCATTGTACATTGTTTGATTGCTGATAAAAAGAATACACTAGCTTTTTGTCTGATTTAAACCTCCACATTCCAGCCTCTATTAGCTATCTAGACCTCTATCTCGCCCTCCTCTACCAACTGGCACTAGCATTCTAGGTGCAGCCTCCACAAGCACCTCTTTACTTCCTGAGTCTCTACCAACATAACATCTGGCATCTCTGAGAGTTGCATTCCAGCCTCCATTATCTAGTACCACACTCCTACCAACTGGCACAGAATTATTCTTTAACTTTAGTATAGTCAATGCTGCCAAAGAGGACCATGTGTCACAAGTTGTAAGGCATTCCAGAAGCCTTTAACATCTGGATTTGTTATGCTTGGGTTCTATACTTATACATACCATGGTTTAGCCTCTAGCTACCATTTTGCAATAGGTTCCAGCCTTTAACTATCGCTTATGCTCCAGTGACTCTATTGCTCAGGCTTCAGCCGTTATCATCTGGCATGGTTATCTGGCATTTAATTTTTGTTTACGAAAGAATATAGCTGTGTCATCCAAGTGTGCATGTATAGTGCAATCCCGCCTAGTTATAAAGTTTTTTAACTGCTTCTTTAGATCATGTATGAACTGTTTATATAAGAAACTGAATGCAATTTTACAGGCGTTTTACTAAGTAAACAACCACAGGCATTTCAGGTTTGCTTTATTGCATTTCAATGAGAAATGTATAACACAGGGCAGGGTGTATACCACGAAGAAAATTAGAACTACTGTTGTTCCTCGCAAACGCTGCGTCTTGTGTAGCGTATATATAGCTACTGAAAGAAAAAGAGAAAAAAATAGCAGAGATACATGGAAGCAACTGGGAAGACACATTGCGCCTTTGTTTCAACGAAATTTAGACTAGCTATGTAGCTAGATAAAATTCAATGATCGACACCATAGTTTTACCTCTCCGTGCTTCCTTATTTCCTTCATTGTTAGAGATTGGCTTTCTCGCGCGCGCCGCCTTGCTTGGTTATTGATACACGACCCCGCGCGCTTACTCTAAAACTTAGGCGGGATTTGGAGCCCTGCTCTTCTCGATCTCGATCTGGAATGAGTCGCAAGTCCCTCTCCCTCGCAGGCAAGGGAGTTAGGAAGCGCAAAAGCGTCAGACATAAACAGGTGAGGTCAACGATTTCTCCGCCCTCTTTCCATGGCATAATGAACGTCTGTCCCGCAGTCAGGAGGATCATGGCGAACTTCAATCAATTCTTACTTTGGGGGAAAGGTGAGTCTGTTACTGAAAACAGAGCAACATGCTAGCTCCGTTTAATTTCTCATTCCAGTCTCTTCCAAGTCAGCCAACACTGAGTCACTTTATCCAGGTATGTGTACCTACATGCACTACACATTGATTATGCAGAATGTCCCTGTCCTGACCAAGCAGAAATCAAAAGCTTCAACGAGTCAGTCTTCAGCTGGGCTACCTCTCCCCCTGGACCAAATTGCCCTCAATGACAGGGACAACCCATCGTCTAACCCAGAACTACCCACCGTCAGTAGTGTTCCATTTGAAACCATAAGTGAGGCTGAGAATGCTCCCCTACATTGTACTGGTGTACATGGAGAGCTGAAGCACAGTGTGTTCAGGAAGCTAAAGTCAGATATTGACCCAAATGATGAGGAGTCTTGCGTGTCACCTCAAAATCTGAAGAGAGATACAACAAAGTGTACCACGGTACTCAGTGACGAGTCTCAAAATCTCACCCCACTTGAAACTGAATGTGATGAGAAATGCAGCAAAGAAGAACCAACTGAATGTATTGCAGAGGAACAAAGTCCTCCAAGATCTCAGAAACCGTCTGCCAGACCCCCATTGTCCGAGGTATTGGTTGAACCCTCGTTGGTTAAATTCAAAACGGGCCTCAACCCGTTTGCAAAACTCAATCCCCAGTCAGCCTCTTCTCCTGTCGTATCTCACTCACCTGCACCAAGTTTGGCGAATGAGCCAGGGCCGTCTGTGCGGAAGACGGGGTTGAGTCTCAAGATTCGAAAACGTAGGTTTGTGATGTCGCCATCCAAACCCCGTCAGGAGAAACCAGTCAAACAAGTCATGAAGGTGGACGAGAATTACACGCTATCATCTACACCTCCCCTCTTTGCCACGCCCTCACACTCTCACATCTCCACATCCTCCCGTATTCCCACCCTCACATCTCCGTCACTGTTTTCTCCTGGCGATAGGAATCTCTTGCAGCAATATTCCACTGTTAAGGTCAGTTCATGGCTAGTAGCTATACATGGTGCAGTTTTATTTCAGTTCTTTTTTATTTGTGCAGGCTTTCACTGGCAGATTTGGAAGGGGCATCTGTTTGTGACAATAGTGGAGCAGTAGTAAGTGATAGTGAAATCAACGAGACATGTGTTGCAAAGTCATGTGATGCAACGAAGGAGAGCGCGGATTTGCAACCAACTGATTTTAGCTTTTCACTCTTTGATGACGTACTAGACCAATCGTCATGTGACGTACCATCAAAACCACACGATTTCACTACTAGGTCACATGATCTTTTCGACCAATCTCACGATTCGTTTGATGAACTCCTTCGACAAGCGAGCAACAGCTCATTACGTAACCCCAACGACACCAATGAAGTCACCACCTCTGACAGTTCGTTGGGTCTCAGGAATGACATCACCAGGGGATCACATGATCTGAGTCGGCATCTCGTTCTGGAGGTAGTGGTGCAGGAGTGGGATGGAGGAGGGGGAGGAGGGAGGGCCAGACCAGAGCTCATGCTACGACTGCTGGACCAGTCCACACTGAAAGAGTCTGTGGTCCATCTCAGAGATGAATGGTAAAAACCATGTTCCATTTAACTCTATATACATCCCGCATTAACTCCCACTGGGTTTTCACTACCTCAGCACTGTTACCCCACCCTCACTCATGCAGTAAGACAAGTGCATATCAAAACATAGTATTTCCCCTTCGTCTCAGAGCCTTGATAAGTTGATGTTATTAAAGAGGTCCCTTGCATTATAACGTCCCACAAAAGAAGGTACCCATTCAGACTAACACTGTTGACACTGGAGAAAGTCAGCAATCAAAAGACTCGGAGAGTGCGAGTGGCTTAACCAACAACCAAGCCACGTTGAGTAAGTTTGAGTAGTTAGCTATGCAGCATAATTGTGCTGGTATAATACTGTCTTCTGTTTTTCAGGGAAAATAGATTTTGTAGTATTCAGTGACTTGCCAAAGCAACCAATATCTTCAACCAGGTTTAAACACGCGAAACACTTTCATTATGTCCAAAGTTCCTTTTATCTTCACAGCTCTTTGGTGGCTACGGTGATGCAGTCCCACCATCCATCTTCTCTCGCTGCTGCACACTGGACTGCAAATCCAGGATTTTCACAAAACCACACACACTTCTGTAAGTCCCTCCTAACTATTATTTCGGCATGTTAGCACAAAGCGCATTAATCACTTACTCTGATAGGTAGAAATCTTAAAAACAGTAAGTAACTCTTTTACTAGCTACCCATACACTAATCCAGCTGGTGCTATAGACTATTGCTAGTATGTTTTGAAGGCCTAGGGAGTGATTATCACCGAGTTTTTAGTCGTTTTGTACGCGGATAGACGCTGTTGCAGTTGAAAATTTCAGTGATGCCAAAGATTCTTCTAACCCAACCAAGGTCAGTGTACTTTCATCATCATCTCTGCCCAAACCTCTGCCATGACTAGCAGCTAAATTTACTCCAGACTCCAGAGAGGACTCTTGCGCCCGTCGAGTTATCTCAGTGTCTTCCTCACACCCTCCGATACCGTCACCTCCTCCCCACACAGCGGAGGTCCTCTCTCCCAGCCAGGCTGGTGGAGCTGTCGTCTTCTAGTGATAGAGATCCCAACCCCTCCATGTACATCAGGTCCTACTCTGGCTCTCAGTCCAACCACTGGGACAGGAATGAGCACGCTTCACAGGATACACGTTCACTGGTTGGAGCTAACCGAGCATCTCCGCCTTCATCTCGTGTTGTTTATGGCTGTACTGGAGATAGTTGTACCAGAAGCAGCTGCACTTCACTAAACAACTCCCCTCGGACTCAGAAAAATAGACTCTCAACAAGTGAACACGCTGGAGGGAGAGCTGATGGTGACAGTATAAGCAGGAAACCATTGGGGAATGAGGAGAAAAACCTCAGACAAAAACGGCTTTGGTTAGTGAAAGATAACACAACTTCTAAGTATAGCAACACAGCTTTCGTTGGTATTTTCATGCATTCTTTCTTCTTTACGACCCTCCCTTCCTTCTCCATAAAAATATTGTGAAACTGTCTCCATGTTTACCTACATTCTTTCTATATGCAGGTTACCCCAGACCCACTGGTGGACTGCAGCAGTCGCTACCGTCACCGCCTCCTAAAAATGGCAGCTCTCATGTCTCAGACTCTCTGTCATGAACACTCCAGGAGGAGACGCAAGAGACAACATTATACATAACTGTGTCAATAAATTGCACACTTAGCTATTATACAAAAAAACTTGGCCAAGGCTACTGTTTTTAAAATTTTTACTATAATACCAGGGTGTGTAAAGAGACCAAATGAGTGTGCACGTGCAGAGTGTCTAACATGCAGCTATAAGCTTAGGCATTTTTCATACACATACTTGCCATTACTGACATTAATTGTCTCGTGATACTTTACTGTACATATAATTCCAATTTCTCAAAGTTGATATCTTCATCATTTCGAGCTTGGTCAGCACACAGCCTTATCTCGATGTCATCACGTGTTGGGGGAGATATCTCTTTCCTGAACCATGGTGGAGAGTTCCAGTCACAGCAGGTGTTGTACTCTCCACATCCAGCACCATCCCAGAGAGGATCATCTCTAAAAAAGGTAAACTCGAAACGGTTTGGATTCCCAGTGTCACAGAAGTAATCGTTTGCCACAAAAGGAGGAACTGAAGGGGGTGGTGGAGTGTTACGTGTGTTAGTACATGGACACACATCAGTTGGATTTGAATTATGCTCATGGACAGCTGCAGCAAATGTCCATATGTGTTTTCTGGGGGACTCTCCATGCGTTATGCTTATACCGTCAACATAATTAGTGTCAGTTGTGTTGTGGCCACTGGCAAAAGCATCCGGAGTTTTTTGCTGGTATCCAATGATCTTGCCGCATACTTGAGAATACTCTATTCCGTTTACTGGGAAAAAAGTCGAGGAACATCCGGCACCATCAATGTTCATAGCGCACAGTCTGAGAGAACTGATGAGGAGGGTCCTTAGACCAGAAGGGCAAGTACTGTTAGTGTTATGCATGTCGATATAGGCTACCCTCATCCATCCTCCAGTTCCATTTTTGCAGCTCCTGTCCATATCACAATACATATGTTGGGAGCTATTATTAGTTCCCCTTATCCAGTAAAGACCTGAGGGAGACTTTGGGGCCAACTGGAGGATCTCCTTGCAGGAGGAGGCAGGAAAACAAGGATTATATCCAGCGGAATGTATCCGTGAAAGCAGGGTCGGTGCTAGATCTTGAAGAGTTGTTCCAACTGCAGCCTTGACACTCTGTGCAATGTGCTTGTCCATTTCTGCAAATATCTCACTCTTCATACGACCTATATCTTCCTCTATTTTATGCAAATCAGGGCCTAGAGCTTCATATGCGGCAGCAGCAACCCTTACAACTGTTTAAATACATAAAGTTCAATTAGAGTTGAATTATGTACAATGCCTCACCATCAATGTCAGCCTTTACCAGCTTCAGTGTCATCAGACAGAACACCACTATGAATGACCTGGCCACCATTTTGAGGGCAAATAGTAATTTGGATAGCTATGACAATACTT